>CM074722.1:243805344-244015344 GCA_037306005.1 Rhinophrynus dorsalis
ACGAAGTATTACTATCCCTTTAAGATAAGGGGTTTCGTAAATTTAAAAATATGTTCCAAACTCATAAAACACCCCTAACCCTCCAAGGGATAAGGGGAGAATAGTATTTTAAGTGGAATGAACTGTAGAAGAGCAGAAAAAAGTCAGAGTATAAAGAAAGCCCAACAGCTACAGACCTTGGACTGTGTCTGGTAGACAGACTAGACAGTTAGGACATATTCACAGGACCTGTACACTCTGTACCTCTGCAGAATCCTATTCAGGCTCCTGAAAAGACAAAAGAAAGGCGAGTATGGCCGGTAAACTGCTGGTAGCCATCTCCATGCAGACCCCAGGTCCAGAACAAGTCGGCTTTCACTTCCACAATAAGTCCGGAGGCAGCCTAATGTAGGATTGAACAGCCCCATGTAAGTTACAAAAATAAACTAAGAATCTTCACCTTGGTGTGTCACCTACCAGGACACATTTGAAACTCTGCCTACCAGGCAGGAGTAAAGAGAAGCTGGGAGGGAGAATCAACCTCCAAAGAACTCTGTATACAAGTGCCCTGTCTCCAGGAGGAGGATACTTTACCCCCATGATTCCTGTGTTCCACAATGGATTAAAGATAAATAGTTCCATAAAGCGGTGCTATAGGAAAAAACATACAAAGTTGCTAAAATCTTCTACCATATTCAGTATCTAATTCTAAGCCATTGGTATGGGTTGATACAACATAGGGATGCCAGAAGCATGGTTACCAGTGACACAAGGCTGGGGAATCAGACAGTGTATGTATGGTTCTGTGTCTCCTAGTGGCACAAGACTGGGAAAGCACACCGTTTGTAAAATTGTGTTGCTACCAGTGGCACAATGGGATAAAGCTTGGGTTTTAGAAAGTATGTGTATTGTTTTGAGGCTACCAGTGAACAAGGCTGGAAAAGCAGACAGTGTATGTGTGGTTCTCTAGCAACAACTGGAACTGCTTAACAACAATGAGGAAACAAAAAGTACATATGCAGTTCTGCTATGACTCGCAGTGGGCACTGGGACAAGGCTTGTGTTTCAGACAGTGTATATGTAGTTCTGTGGCTATCAATTAGGCAAGGCTGGGGTGTCAAACAGTTAATGTGTACTTCTGTGACTACTAGGAACCAGTGGAATGAGGCTGGGGAAGCACATACAGTGTTTGAGTTCAAGGACGGGTGTCCAATACTTTGCAAAGTGATTGTGTATATTTTACCTTTTAAAATCTGGCCCTGTAGTGTAGGGAAATTCCTTCCCTGGATGCAGGGCCAGTTTGAAGCTTCTAAAGATAACCTCATAAAATTCAAAAAGTTGGCCTTTCAACCCACTTTGCCAACCTTTCTTTTAATTTATTTTTAATATATAATTTTATATTTTGCTTTGTAAGTGGTTCAAGTTATTGATAACAGCTGGCATCCTCAATCTGGAACATACACAGGAACATTTCCCTGTCAAAGCGTTTTAATTTTGGTCAGTATAATCAATGGTACTGCTGGAAGCCTATAATGGTACTGCTGGAAGCCTATTTACAGTGTTCTCTGTAATAAGAAGGAGCTGGTTTCTCTCACTGACATGCACAGGAACACACTGTCAATACCAATATTACATAGTAAATATACTAGAATAGTAAATTAGGTTGAAAAAGGACACAAGTCTGTCAAGTTCAACCTTTGCCTCATAACCAAGAAAAATTTGAATTATATAAGCCTTGCTGCAATCAAAATGAGTATTAGTCTATTTACCAGAACATATCTATCAATACACAGTATAACCTTGTATGTTCCCACTTGAAAGAAACGCATCTAATCGTCTCTTAAATGCATCCATTGTATATTCCATTGCCACATCATTGGGCAAAGAATTACACAATTTAATAGACTTTACGGTTTATAAAACAAAAAATCCTCTACTGAAGTCGATACCTCCTTTCCTATAATCTTTAGGGGGTGAACCCTAGTTATTTGATCAGACCTTGGAATGAAAATCTCAACAGAAAGATTCTTATATTAACTTTGCATATACTTATACTGGTACCCAAAACTGCCCTGCAGATTTGAGGTGAGGTCTTAGCAAATATTTATACAGTGGCAAAATGTTATCCATTCTTGCTTTAATATCACTTTTTTTTGCTTTCGCTGTTTGACACTAGTCATTGTTTCCAAGTTTGTAGTTTACAAGGATTTGCAGGTCTCTCTCTAATAAGGAGTCTCCTAAAATGATTCCATTAAGTTCATAAGTAACCTTGGGATTTTTTTCTTCCCAAATGCATGACTTTCCACTTTCCCACATTAAACTTCATTTTCCATTTATTTGCCCAATACATCAGCCTTTTCTTTATTCTCCCTAAACAACTCACCTATCTAATTTCTGAAAGGTCAAATGTACTCCCTCTTAAGCTTTTTCCTATTTATGCATTTGAAAAACTTTGAGATTAGTCTTGCTCTCCCTTGAAATTCAAGTTTCATTATCTATTTTTGCTAATCTAATTGTATTTTTGCAGTCTTTGTTGTACTCCCTGTATTTCAAGAAATAATTTTCTGTTCCTTCAGACTTAAATAGTTTAAATGACATTTTTCCCTTGCCCTTTAATTTCTTTACATTTGCATTTAACCACATTGGTTGCGATCTACTTTTTTTGCATTTGTTCTCCAATGGTATACACTGTTGACGGCATTTAAATTCTGACCATTTTCCCTGAGTATTTTTCCTTTAAAGGGATAGTAATACCTTGTTTTAACTTTATTTTATTAAAAAAATATGAAGAATGATATAAGTCTGATCTCTCAAACCCTTATGGTTTAAGAGATATTCACAAGCAAAGTTTCCCCCTCCCGCCCCTTTTACCTAGTGTAAGCCATCTCTTCTCAGATGCGAATCTGGTTGTAAGACCAGACAGATAACAGCAGGGGACAATCTTCTTTGTATGAAAAGAATGAAAGCCCTTCCCCCCTTGACAAGTTTTTCAGCTTTTTCCCTTATCTTAATTGAAGATTGTCCCTCTCTGCAGTCTACCTGGGCACCTCCCTTCTGATCTGGTTGAACGGGGGGGGGGATACTTTGCTTGTGAATATCTCTTAAACCATAAAGGTTTGAGAGATAAGACTTATATCGTTCTTCATGTTTTTTTATTGCCTACAAAATAAAATAAAGATAGAACGAAGTATTACTATCCCTTTAAATGAAGTATCCCAGTCTATGGCCTAGATTCACTAAAGGCTGATGCTGTGGCGATATGATCTAATTGATGTGTTTGGCACACTTTCAACATTTGAACTACACACACATCGGCATATTTACTAAAATTGTAGGTTGCGCAAGGGGAGGGTTGGAGAAGGTGCCTATTAGCATACAGGATTGTCGAAGTGCTGTCGATCTGGAAGGGATGTCCTCCCTTCACACATGTCCAACACTATGACGATTCTGAAGCTGAACAGCATTCTCTCTCTGCTTCCCTACTTGGCCAGTAGGGGAGTGGAGAGAACAGTTTCAGCACCATGGACAGCATAGAGTGCCAAAGGGATGTGTACTGCTCACCCCTATGGCACTCAAAGGGTTAGAATAAAAAAAAATACAGTACACCAAGCACTACACAATACCTCCTAACCGATGTATCATATGGGCACTCACAGGAGAACAAGACTGGGGGTCATACAGCATATATGGAGATTTTTGGCTACCACTTACCACCCACCCTAGTTCTTTTGACCACTGGTAACCACATATCCCGTGTACACTGTCTGAACCTCTCCAGCCTTTTCCCCTTGCCCACTGCTAGCCACAAATCCCCATGGCCACTGCCTGGGCAAGCGAAAAAGCCTGGGGATGTCAGGTAGTATATATGGGGCTAACACACAATGGTGTTGTTCCCAGTGCTGCACAACATGTTATTAATCCAACATACAGTGTCCCCCTCTGACATATTAACCCCCTTAGTAATTCAACATATAATGCTCCCATTCGACATACTAAATTTCTCCAGCTTTATTCGACACACACTGCCAATGTGTTTGCTACCCCTCTGGTACTCCAAGGGTTAATAGGCGAGGCATGAGGCTGCATAGGTGATCAATGTGGGTGACAATGCCACCATTTTCAATAAAGCACATATAACATATGTAACATATGTTACATGCGCTTTATTATGAAAAAAAAAAAATATATATTATATATATATATATATTTTTTTTTTTAAGACCTCGAGGGGGACATCGGTACCCCTCCTGATACCCCCTTAGCTGATGCTCCCTTGGCAGTGATCACCTATCCAGTAGGATAGATGATCAATGCGGGCGACAATGCCAGAATTTATAAAACAAAATAAAATGCGACTAGTGAACCCTGTCACAGGAATGATTCATGAGAAGCGCAGCAGTGCGCTTTCATGAATTAATCAATCACCCGGATATTCAAAAAACAGATAATTGATTCATTAATGAAAGTACAGAGCTGCGCTTCTCACGAATCAACCCTGTGACAGGGTTTACTACTAGCACTTCTAGTGGAGCAGACTTAAAGGCATAGTAATACTTAAAAATTACTATCTTGCATCCATCTTGCAGCCAGTAAAAAATGGAGTTAAATGAGGCCAGCAGCATCTTTTTGCCTTTTCCCCTGACGTCAGTGTTCTAGCGGACAGCAGGGGAATCCTCTCCTGGGATCAGCCAACTGCTCTTCAGCAGAGCAAAGATCGCATTAATAAAAAAGAAATCCTTCACTAAAAAGGTCTTCTATGTGTTCTTGGTTTGCATGCACATGTAGAAGACCTTTCAAGTTAAGGATTTCATTTTTATTAACTCAATCCTGGCTCTGCTGCAGAGCCTCCGCCGATCCCGGGACCGGATTCCCCTGCTGTCAGATAGAACGCTGACGTGAGGGGAGAGGGAACTTTGACTTAAACATATAAAGGAAGGTATGCAGTCGTATACCTTGACTATTAACCCTTTGAGTACCAGAGGGGGAGCAAACGCATAGCAATAACAGCTGGGCCTCAGCACTCTCATAAATATTTGGTGGTGTGTACCTTTTAACGCCAGAGTTGGGTTGAATTTCTACCTACAAGAACTCCACATTATGGCCAGTTTCATAACAAATATCTTCCCTTAAACTTGGATTTAGAGCTGGTTTCAAATATAAGCACACACACCTCCCCTTCTCAAATACTAATCCTGTCTCTCCAAAATAGAACTTATGTCAAAATGCTCATTAACCTCCAGCAATTCTTCTTCTCCCATTTTACCTACCATATTTCTTGAATTTGCTAACATACAGTTATGTCATCATTGTATTTTTCCCATTATTTGTTTTTTTTTTTTTTTTGCATCTAATAGGAGTTCCTCCCATTTAGTTACATTTATCCCCATCCCTTCTCCACCCCCATGATACTTTACTTGTACCCAGTTCCAATCTATAGAATCTACCCCATTTTTCAAAGCTATACCCTACCCCCTCTCCTAGTTTAAAACCTCCTCCAACCTTCTACACATTATGTCCTCTAGCACTGCATCTCCCTTGCCATTTAGGTGCAATTCATTGCTACCATTAAGACTGTACCCAAGAAAAAAGTCAGTCCAGTGCTCTAAAAGCACCAATCCCTCCTTACTTAAGCCATGCCTACACCAATACTTAATCCATGCATTAAGCTCCCTGTGCTCCCTCTGCCTACTGGCACATGACACTAAGTATTTCAGAAAACACTACCCTGGAGTTCTTTACTTTGCGCTTGCACCCTAAATCCCTGTAATCATTTGTAGGGACCTCCATCTTCCTCCAACTTTGTCACAAATATGTACCAAGACAGCTGTACCCTTTCCTGACCCTCCCAATAATCTGTCTGTCCTGTCTGCAATATGCCAAACCAGAGCATCCATGAGACAACATACTCGTCAGTATTTATGCTCCTGGTGACAGACTACCCTATCCACCCTCCTAATAATAGAGTCACCTATTACCACCACCTGCCTTGTCTGCTTACTCTGCTAGAGGAATCAGCCTTCTCCAATAATGCCAAAGCTATCCTCATCAATATCGTCATACAATCTTGCAAATCTGTTGTATTGATTCAACTCAGAACTGGCCTTCCTCTTCCTTTGCACACTACACCTCCTCTCCTTAATGTTACTCAGCTGCCTATCTGCAGCCCCGCATCTAACTCCACATACTAACTGCTCAGTGAACGCCAAGCTCATTGACAGATTTCCAATGTCATGCAATATTGAATTATTTCTTTCCAGAGCCAATATATTAGATTCTAAAAAGATAATATGCTCAAACATGCCACAGCAGTATGCCCCTTGGAATGACTGCTCTAAGTGTTCACAGATGTGATAAGATGTACATTACCTCATTGCATACATTGTATCTGTGCACCTTCAGGAGTCTCCTGGTGACAGACAAGAAGGGCTGTAAACTACTGACATTAACATGGTCTCATAGTAATGAGGCTGAAAAAAGATATGCATCCATCAAGTTCAGTCCATGCCATATCAGCCCCTCTTGATCCAGAGGATGGCAAACAAGAAAAACTCCATTGAAGCAATTTTCATTTACATCCCAAGTGTGTAAAAAAATTCCTTCCTGCAGATGGCAGTCAGATACGTTGCCGAATCAACATCCTATCTGATGTGAAACCAAATGTCCTAATTTGTAACATTCTTCTGATCTAGAAAAGTATTCAGAACATTTTTGAAAGCAACTACAGGATCTGCAAGTACATCACCCGAGGCAAAGCATTTCATAACTTTACTGCCATTACTGGAAAAAAATCTCTGCTTTTTAGTAGAAAGCACCTTTCCTGTAGTCTTAATGGATGACCTCATCTCTTTGAATAAATAGTTCCTTAGGTAGCTCTTTGTATTGACTTTGAATATATTTGTAAATGGTAATTATATCATCCTTTAGACTACTCTTTTCTTTTGTAAACAAACCCAGTTTGGCTAGTCTATATTAATAACATCCAGTAAGGCACAAATATGTGCATCATGTATAAGGAATAATGGTACTTAAAGGAGCAGAAAACTTTTTTTATGAAAATGTATACATTATAGAACTTTTCCTGCTGAGTAAAATAAGTGTTCCCCACTGCTGTCACTTGTTTTATTCAGAAGTTACAAAACTTTAAATAATCAGGAAGTGAATTTTCTGTGCATTTACTTCCTGTTCTGACAGGAAGAGATAGGCAGTTTCTATGGAGAACTGTAAGTCACTGACTTTCCTCTCCATTAGAATTTAACAGGAGAACTAATTGGAATGTGACCACTAGAGGGCACTGCTAATGTAAATAAACACGGGTTCAAACTGTAAAAACTCTGGAAATATTCATCTGTCAGCAGAGGGAGCACCCTGTATGCTACGCAACAGGAAATCCACTACAATATATATTTTTTTTTAAAAAAAGTTTACTGCTCATTTAATGGGTGCAAGTTTTAACAGTAATTTTTTTTCAGGACAGGCATGAAGCTATCCCAAAAAAAAGACAAAGTAAAGGCACAAGTGGAGTTAAAAAATACAACAGAAAAATTTAGTGTAGGCATGCCAAGCAACTATTCAATGTTGTCAGATTCTACATTTCTAAATTACTTTTAATTTTGTCTTTCTATACATACTGTTTTTTCCATCCATGGCTGAATGTAATGGTCATTCCTTTCCAAGGACGTTGGAATCTCTTTGTATTGCTGAAAATAATGATCATTGTCCTGAGGAAATGTTCCTTGTTCACCGTAATCATCATCCACAACCATTTCTCTTTCTCCTCCAAATCCATCCAATTCTTGCATTTCCCATGACTCTTCTAGACAGCCTGTTTTATTGTGCTGCACATTAAATGTTCTTCCCATTGTCAATGACGGTTCATCAACAAGTTCTTCTTGTTCTTCTTGAATGAATGCCTCTTCTTTGTATTTCTTTTAAGAAAAAAAAATAAAATAAAAAGTCATATAAAACATATCTAAAATGGCAACATTTTATACAGAATGCCAAACTTTATGAGATGAATCAATAGTTACACACTGTGATTCAACCTTTCCTGTTTTGTTATAATCCAAAAAGATCTTTCTATGATTCTCATTGTGCTTTAATGTATAATAGGATTTACAGTACACTGATTAGGAGGGCATTTGTATCTACAAGTTATATATATCAATAATCTACTATAGGCCTAAAGTGGGGATTTAACCTTCTACTAAAATAGATTATTAATATATATAGGCGTGTATATAAATTATAAATATCTATGTATAACTATATTTTTATATACACAAATGTAGATATTTTCTATGTATATGTGCAGGAGATTTTTTCTCCACCTGCTCAATGTCCGCTTGTGGATGCTGGCTGCAAAAGTATGTAGATGTTTACAGGAATAAATGTTTATAAAACACAGGTTTCATTTACTAGTTGTTGGATCAAAAATTTTTGTTCATTTATTTTTCCTACTGTTTCAGTATTTTTGTATATTTTGGTATATTTTTAATTGGGTTGATCATTGTGACATAATTTAAAACATTATATTTTGGCATTTTTCCTAATACTCATAATTCACCTTCTCTCCTGCAGTCAGAGGTCTGACTGCTGTATGATTACTTCATTAGTGTCTTTGGTGCCATCCCTGGCACTGATATACTATTAACATCTGAATGTGAAATGGTATATTGTCTTGATAAAGATCCCTTATGGACCAAAATGTATATCTAAATAAAGTTACCAGTCCAACACGTGCTGCCCCCTTCTTTCAACCTTGTGTATTTTTATATATTTATATATATATATGCTAGCTTGTTTCTGTATAGCAGCAGTTTCTGCAGAATCCAGCACCATCCACCAATTTCTCATTAAAAAGTTGGCTGAGGTGGTGATTTGGGTAAGGGACACAAAAGCCAATAGTTTAAAAGGATCCCTCTGAAACATTCCAAGGATGAGATTGTGATCCCATGGAAGTTTGGGATACCTTGAAGGGGGTAGGCTTATTCCACATCTTGCACAAAAGGTAAACATCTGGCAACAGAACAATACACTTCTGAAACAGATATAGCTAAGAGTTGGATGTGGAAAGAGCTAGATCGAAGCCTCTATTGGAGGCTGCCCTGGAAAAAGGCCAAAACCAACAGAAGGCAAAAAAAAAAAAGATGTGAACATGAGCACCACTTGAAGAACACTGACTAGATCCTATGGTAGGCCTTAGATGAAACCAGCTTACAGGAGTTAAGAATGGTCACAGTGAATGTCTAGGAGAAACCTTTCCTCTGGATATCTGCTTCAAGAGCCACTCCACTGAAGCTAGCCTCTCCATGCCTATATAACACAGAAGACCATGAGACAGCATGCCTGGAAGAGGAGGGAGATGCTATAGCTAGTCTACTAACAGGATGATCAGATCTGAGAACTAAACTCTGCAAGGCAAGTAAGGCGCAATCAGGATGACGTGCACAAAGACCATCCTAATCTTTCTCAACAACATGGAAAATCAGGAGAAGAGAAGGAAGCACATATCTCAGAGAGAAACCCCATGGAATTAACATTGTGTCCACTATGAAAGCCAGAGGATTCTATGACCTCGAGCAAAAGTGATAAACCTTGCAGTCTGTCCACAACTGGCAGACCCACTTCCAAGCAATTGAGTCAAAAATGGACTCCTTCATTTTCCACTCCATGGGGTCCAGGAACTAAGGACAGAGATAATTCCCCACCACACTGCCAAACCTCAGAATGTGAACAGTCGATAGAGCCGAAACATGAGCATCTGCCTGGAAAAGAATGAGATAAGCCCTCCTTTTTCCTCCATCTTGGATTCCAGTGTGGTCCTGCCTGCATCTGGAAACCAGAAACACAAAATGTCTGGGAGACTGTGGTGCAAAGTTACATTCACAGGCTACAAGAGAGGCATTTAAAAGCAAAGGTAGCACACAGCTCTTCTGAAGATTGAAGGAGTCTATGCTCAAGATGAAACAGACTTCTACTTGGGAAAGTGGTGCGCTTATGTGTACAAAGCAAAAAAAAAACAATAAAGTGACTGGTGGCAAACTTAACAAAACCCATATAATCTGGGGAAAGGTGAACCATGCTCATGGAAACAGTGGAACGGTCATGGCCACGTTCTGCTCTAACCTCCCAGCCAAGGCCATTGGACACAGGATCATTGTGATGCTTTACCAATCCAGGATCTAAATATTGGGAAAATAACTAATAATAATCTGGATTTTATTAAAAGACGAATGAGATGAACCTTGGACCACAGAACTCAATTTGGTTCCCTTCTTGGTGGTTGACATAAGCCACCACCATCATATTGTTGGACTGAATCTGAAGTGGGAGACAGAGAAGCAACTGGAACTAGTGCTGATGAGCCAGACAAAGTTCCAGCACATTGATAGACAAGTGGCTCTTTAGGCTAGACCAGAGGCCCTGTGCCACCTGAGAACCAAAGGTGGCTCCCAACCCAACAGACTGCCATCTGCTGTCACTATGGACCAGTTCCACTATGACAATTGGGTGTTTCCTGAAGCCACCAGTGCAGTTCACTCACATCTGGGATGTGGGGGACACCACTTAGAAGAGATGACGCTGCTGTCTAGACACATTTCACAAAATGTCCAGCTGCATCATTCACATGTGAAACTGGATAAGAGTCACTGCCTACAGTATCAATACAAGTGATGCCAATACCCTCATGTAGTTCCACGCTGGTAAGAGAGTCAATACCAAAGACACATGGTGGAACAACATCTGAACATTGTCCCCTGGAAGGAAGACTCGTCCCTGGAGGGTGCTGAATCTCATGCTGAGAAAAACCAGAGCTTCCTGAAGCTGAGCATTTAATCATGCCATTCCAGAATGGACACACAACTCTGAAGATAGAGCCACAACATCTCAGCCAAAGAGCTGGACAAGAAATTGTCCAGATAAGGAGTAGTGGAGATCTCTTGCATTTAAATATGCTGCCATAATTTTTGTGAAAACCCACGGAGTGGAGGCCAGACCAAAGGGAAGGGCCGTATATTGGAAACTGTTGCCCTGAAAGGCAAAGTGGAGGAATCACTGATGTTGCACTTGAACTGGCACATACATGTCACTTATGTCCAGAGAGGCTAAAAACTCCCCTGCACAAAAAGAACCAAATGACAAAATGCAGAGATTTGATCTTGAATCTCAGTATATCAACAAAATGATGGAGACACTTTTGGTCAGACTGGATGACACCTGCCATTTTTCTTGGGGACCAGGAAAAGGCTGGAACAGGACCCGAGGAACCATTCTTGAAAGTGGACCAAAATTAAGCCTGTTATGTCTATGAAGGCTTCAACCACCTTCAGGGCTTTTGAGGGCCGTCATGTGATCTTGACAAACCCTGGACATGAAAAAGTAACAAGAAGGAATGTGCTTGAAGTCTATATATTCCTCTGAAATAACCCACAAAACCCACAGATCTGCTATGGAGAGGGAATACACAATGCAGAAATGTTGCAGGCAACCCTCCAGGTGCCTGAGAAACACATCAGTGGAGGACTTATGGGTGGGATTCTAGCAAAACAAAGCCAGTTTGGATTTGGGTTGGAAATGAGATAGGCTTCTGACACTTCATCGAGCCAAAGTCACTTAAGAGTAGTGGGGAGAATGAAAAAAATGGAGATGTCCAAAGAAAAGATTGACTCTTAGACATGAACTTGGGCAACAGGGAATTCTTGCCACCAGTAGTATAACTAATGACCTTATCAAATTCAGTGCCAAAAAGATGTTTGCCCCCAATTAGTAACATGATAAGGGACCTCTTAGAAGTCACAGGGTACAGCATGCAGCTACAGAGTGTGCAGGCATCTTACCAGGAAACTTAATTATATCTATGGCTGCCTCACAAATGAAAGCATTAGATTTGATAATCTTGGAGATCATACGAATAATATCTATCCTGGAAGCCTCCATCTGGGCTACTTCCATTAAGAAACTGCCACAAATAACCAGGGTCCTTGTCCCCCATGCTGTGACCAAGGTTGGGCGCAACGTGGCACCTTTGACCAAAAAATTGGATTTTATTCTTACCTGTTAAATCCTTTTCTCTTAGTCCATACAGGTTACTGGTATCTTTGGATAAGCGATCAGCCCCTTTACATAGGCAGGAACAATTCTGAGAAGTGACTGCTGGGTGGAGCCTACCTCCTCTCCTTAGCTTGCTAATCCCCAATCAGTAAGATTTGCAGACTAACTACTGACTAGGTAGTAAGAAGGTAAAGGAAGATTCCTGTGAGCATGAACCCGAGAGGACCCCCACGTTCTTCCACATGAGAGCCAAGCATGGTCCCTTCACAGGGTGGGAGACCAGTAACCGTATGGACTAAGAGAAAAGGATTTAATAGGTAAGACTAAAATCCTATAAACAATTATACAGTTGGCGCGTAGATAACTGACATTATTAATCCTGGATGACGCACAATATCACAATGCGCATACAATCTAAAATATATCCAAAATAGAGAAAGAGAGAGGGACTTATGTGCAAATGCGGGATACCACTAAGACAGGGAAATACATTTCCCTATCTGAGTGGGTCCCGTATTATGTATAAAACACTTCTATTAGTCCCAAAAAATAAAAATACAAAAATATAAAAAATAAAAATCAATGCCAAGGCAATACAAACAAATCTAAAAATGTATCCACAGGCTATCTTAAACGTCTCTGTCCTTAAACCGTAATGTATCCCTTTTCTTCCATCCGAAGCAATTATCCAAATACTTAGTAACAAGTTGGAAAATGTATTCAATAATCTCAAATCGATATATCTCATAAGGCTACTTTAGCAATTCCGTAAAACTTTCTCCCAATCGGCATCTGACTGATTTGCGATTCAGTTGCCAGACTTAAGTTAATACCACTCTAACAATGTATATAGAAATTGATAGAGAAATATATTACACTTCTTCACTGTCTACTTAATATATACATAGAAGGGAACCATCTCACCCATGTGTTCTTCTTTTCGCCACTTTCTCTCCCGCCAGACTAGTATTCAATTCTATTTAGGTGGTTTGCTCCACTTGTATCTTCATATGCAGTGAGCGCCAATGAACCTACAGATCATGTAGAGCTCATCAATAACCGAAAAGTGTCAACGGACACAGAACAGGGGTAAAACAAACCCCAATAACTGTTACACAGCACACTGAACTAGAGCCAACGGCTCAAAAGTGAAAGAGTATAGAGAGACTACTGAGATCCTAGATAGGCAAGGCTGACTCCAGGATCTTCCTCTCAAAACTGGCATCAGCCGATGCCAGCACATCCATACAATAGTGTTTGGAAAAAGTATGCACAGACGACCAAGTGGCCGCCTTGCACAACTGATCAGCTGAGGTCTGGTTCTTGTAGGCCCAAGAAGCCCCAAGAGACCTCTCAGAATGATCAGTGACCCTGAAGGGAACAGGCTTCTTCCAAAGTTCGTAAGCCTTACGAATAGTGGACTTTATAAAAGAAGCAATGGTTACCTTGAAAGCAGGCTTCCCTGCCCTAGGACCCTCATGAATGACAAAAAGAGTGTCAGACTGCTGCAAGGACTCAGTGCGATGCACATAGAACTTGAGACAACGAACAACATCCAACAGATGAAGATCCTTCTCTTTATCAGAAGTAGGGTTAGGGCAGAATGAAGGAACCACAATCTCCTGATTAATGTGGAACTCCACCACCACCTTCGGGAGAAACTCTTGTGAGGTGCGAAGCACCGTCTTGTCCTTGTGAAAGACCAAATAGGGTGGTCTACAGGACCTCAACTTGCTGAGCAGAAACAATCGCCAGGAGAAAGGCCATCTTCCATGTCAGCATACATAAAGGAATGGTAGCCAAAGACTCAAAAGGAGGATGCTGAAGTACTTCCAAAACCAAGTTAAGGTCCCACTGAGGAGCAGGGGACTTAAACACCAGACGGGTATGAGCAACACCCTGGAAGAAAACCCTGACATCAGGAATGATAGCAAGACACCTCTGAAAGAAGACAGAGAGCGCAGAAGTCTGAACCTTAAGAGAACTCAGACTGAGACCCTTATCCACACCATCCTGGAGGATGTAAAGAACTGTGGGAAGGTCAAAATTCTGAGTCAGGACTTTGTCAGCACACCAGAAGAAAATCCTTTCTTCTTCAAAATTGAGGATTCAATCTCCATGCCGTCAAAGCCAGACAATGAACGTCTTCCTTCCAGAGGTAACCCTGTAGAAGAAGATCTGGACGGGAAGGAAGTCAAAGTGGTTCTGCCATTGAAAGGTCCAGAAGCTCCGGAACCAAGCCTGTCAAGGTCAGTAAGGAGCAATCAGAATGACTGGGCAGCGCTCCAGACACAGTTTCCGTATCACTCTGTTCTACAGAGGAATGGGAGGAAAGATGTATGCCAGAGGAAATGTCCACAGGATCGATAAGGCATCCACTGCCAGAGTCAGGGGGATCCGCCCAGCGAGAACAGAACGTTGGAACCTTCCTGTTGTGCCTGGTTGCCATCAGGTTGATGCATGGAAGACCCCACTGCTGGATGATGAGGTTGAACACCTCTGGATGCAGTTCCCACTCTACACTTTCCACCGTGTGCCGACTGAGGAAGTCTGCCAGAACATTGTCTACGCCAGGAATATGAACTGCGGAAATGGCAGGGACATGCTCCTCTGCCCATGATAAAATAGCCTTGACCTCTAGCCAAGCTGCGAGACTCCTTGTGCTGCCTTGCTTGTTCATGTAGGCTTCCGCTGTGGCGTTGTCCGACGGTACCCTGACCGGGGCAATCCTCCGATTGCCGTATCCTGTGATGGAGGGCATGAAATATCGCCCAAAGCTGCAAGACATTGATGGGAAGGAGAGATTCCTCCTGGGACCACCGGCCTGAACACTCAAGTGCCCCTGTACCGCTCCCCAGCCAGAGAGGCTGGCATCCGTTGTAATGGTTGCCCAGAAGGGCACCAGGAAGGGTCTGCCTTTCAGGAGATTGTTCAGGTTGAGCCACCACAAGAGGCTCTGCTCCACTTGAAGAGGGAGAGATAGGGATCTTTCCAGGAGGTCTGGTCGACCCCTGCATGCCAGGATTAGAAACCTCTGAAGTTCTCTGGTATAAGCCATGGTGAACAGGACTGCTTCTATGGTGAAAATGAACTTCCCCACTAGGGATGATAACTTCTTGGCTGGAACCTGACTCTGAGACAGGATAGCCTGGACCTTCAGAGCTATCTGATGAGCCACTTCGTCCGTGAGAAATACCATCCCTCTCTGAGTGTCGAAGAGGAGGCCCAGAAAGACCATCCTCTGGGAAGGAACAAGGTCTGACTTGTCCAGATTGATGATCCACCCATGATGGGAGAGAGCATGAATACAGTCCTGAACCTGCTGATAAAGGTGTTTCGGAGAAGAGGCCTTCAGAAGGAGGTCGTGTATATATGGAGTCACTCTGATGCTGTTCCAATGTAGGGCGGCGATCAATGCTCCCAAGACTCTGTTGAAGACTTGAGGAGCCATGGTCAGGCCAAAGGGAAGAGCAGAAAACTTGAAATGCCCTCGGTCGCAAGCAAAGCGGAGATATTGCCGACTCTCTGGCTAATGGTGATGTGCAGGTAGGCATCCTGAAGATCCAAAGAGGCCAGAAATTCCCCATGGGACATGGCCACAATCATTGTGCGCAGTGACTCCTGGAGGTATTGGGACCGGACCACAAAGGAGTTGAGATCTTTCAGATGCAAAATGGGATGACAGCTGCTGTCCTTCTTGGAAAACACAAAGAGGTTGGAGTAAAATCCCAAGCCCCTCTACTGAGGAGGAACTGGTTTCAGGACCACCTTGTCCAGAAGGGCCTGAATGGCTTCCTCGAAAAAGGCGGTGCTTTTCCGCTCCCAAGGGAGAATGAGAAGAGAAGGTCCTGGAAGGAGGAAGTAAGGTGAAGGGAATCCTGTACCCTGTGGCCACCACCTGTAAAACCCATGGGTCCGCCACAAAGGCCTCCCAAGCCGAGAGGCCACCTACCTGCGGGTGGGGACCTGGGTTCGGCAAGTCATGCAGAAGACAGTTTGGAAGCCTTGGGCTTCGCGGAAGACTTGGGGCTCCATTTTTTGCTTAGGCTTGGATGAGAAGCAGAGCCTGAGGGACCGTCTGGGTCGCTTAGCGCGAGTCTGGTTGAAAGGGATGAAAAAGCAGATTCCTTCCTCAGGACCAATGACAGGTGAGTACTCTTCCCTCCAGTTGCCTCGCTGTTGAGATCCTTGAGCTCAGGCCCAAAGAGGGAGGTGCCATGAAAGGGCAAAGAGATGAAAGCCTTCTTACAGGCAGTGTCATCAGACCAGATCTTGAGCCAAACAGCATGTCTGGCTGCCACAGGCACGGTAGATGCCCTGGCTACCATATGTACAGCGTCAAACAGGGCAGCAGAGACATCATGCTGAGCCTCAGCAATGTTAGCGAGAAGCCACAACATGTCAGCCGTAGGGGCCCCCTGACGGACAGCAGAATTGAGCTGTTTAGTCCAAACATCCACAGCCCATGCTGCAGCAAATGCAGGGCAGAGGGCAGAGCCAGACATCGTAACAATAGCCTTGAGAGAAGTATCAAGCTTTTTATCAGTCCAGTCCTTCAGAGCAGATGTGTCAGCTACAGGCAAGGCAGTGGACTTAGAAAACCTGGAAACTGGGGCATCTACCTTCGGGGGATGGACCCACTGCGAAAGGGCTGTTTCAGAGAATGGGTAAAGCTTAGCAAATTTTCTAGATACAGATGGTTTCCTGTCTGGAAACTTCCACTCCTCAGACACCAACAGTTCATGGGTGGGGTTAGGTGGAAAACAAGTATGGGGCCTAACAGGCTCCTGAAACACATCAGAGGGGTCAGAAGAAGCCTCCTGCACCAAGGGAATGTTCAGGGTGGTCAACACAGCCCTGATTAGGCCCTCAGCCGAGGGAATGGGGTCAGCCTCAAAGTGGTCCCCAAAGAACTGAGATGAAGAAAAGGCTGAACAGTCATCATCAGAGTCCACCAATAATTCCTCCACAGAGAAATCAGACACATCAGGTACACCTGGTGGTTTAGGCAGGGAAGATCTGATAGGGGCGAGGGCCTGCCACGGAGTGGAAAAACCCCCGTAAAGTGGATGGAAGGAGTTGTAAGGTAGACCGGAGGTCCCTGGTAGTAGCCTTAAACTCTTGCATCCATACTGGCTCTACTGCATGGCTGAAGCCCTTGCAGGGGATTCAGGGGCAGCAGCACATGCTGGGCAAACATGACCTGAGTATTCTCAAAGTAACCCTGAGTGACAAGAGGAGCAATGAGCAATGAGGGACACAGACGCCCCAGTGTCTTTAGTCTTAGGTTCAGCCCCAAGGTCTAACAGAGTAGACATTCTCACAGACTCAAATGGTCAAAGTATTAAAACACCCACAAAACGGTGTGTATGATAAAGAAATTCACCCCATAAATGGTAAATAAGACTTATCTGGTAGGCAAAGGGTTAAACTGCAGAGGAGAGAAGGAGAGTCCAAGCGTAGGATACTTGATCTGCGAATACATAAAATGGCTGCCTCGGCGGGAACCAATGAGAAACAAGCACGTGAAGCGGGCGCTCATGTGAATTGTAGTTTCGCTAATGGAGTACACCAACAGTGCCTGAAGCCCCCTAAGGCCCCCAACATGCCCAGAACATTGACCGCATGACAGAGCAAGGGCAAACCCACAAAATGAGCCATCTCTGCCCTCGCTATGTGGAGCAGTTGCAGAGAGATGTCCCAAATTGTAAAGTCCCATAGAAGTGAATGGAGCAATGGTGTCTATGCGGTAAACGCGCACCTTAAAGGCACGGAACACAAATTTAACAAGTTGAATACCAAAACGTAAAACCACTCAAAAGTCCACTAGAATAAATCAGTAGACCCAATAAACACTGGTCCTAACAGTGAAAGTGCCCAAAAACATCCCAAAGAGTGCTAATCAGCAGTAATAGGGTTAAGTTACCACAGAAACTTGCTCCAAACACATCACAGGCATACAGATAAACCCAATGAGTGCATGAGTATGTAATAGGAACTCCAAATGAGACCCCTGTGTGGAGGGGAAGCATTGGACATGTGGACCTCAGCACTTAAAGGGTGCTCACCTTTCCTGCAGATCTTCAGATTACCATGTATCATGAAGAATCCTCAGTGGGCAACTCCTGGGGAAAGAACTTGCAGCCAAGATTTCCCCCCCAGGGCTTAGGTCCACAAAAGCACCTGGTAAACTGAGCTATCCACATTTGGGTGATGGGAACTGGCAGTGATGGTAATCCGCCTAATGGTGGTATTCCATATCTAACAGAAAAATAATAAAAAGCTAAAACTATAGTAGAAATGTTCTCTTGCCTTGTGTCTAGATCAAGAAACAAATCTTACTGGCTGGAGATTGACTAGCTGCAAGCTAAGGAAAGGAGGCAGGCTCCACCCAGCAGTCATTCCTCAGAATTGTTCCTGCCTATTTAAAGGGGCTGATCGCCTACACAAAGTTACCAGTAACCTGTATTGCATGACAGAGAAAGGCTAATTTTGAGAAAAGAATCCAGCTATTTGACTACCTGATCCATAAACACAGCTGCCACCAGTAGAGCTGTGTGTTGAGAGAGGCAAGAAAGGTCAACTGCAGAAGTAGCCCACAGCTGTAATGCAATAGTGGAAAAAGGGTAAAGAAGAGTAAAATGCCTAGATAAAAAGTTCAACCTATAAGGTGACTTCCACTCCTCAAAGATAATCTGATCAAGAGAGTTTTAAGAGGGGAAGTGAATAGCAGCCTTGTGATTCCTTTTAATAATGTCCAGTGTAGACAACTCTGAGGGGGGTGTCATAGATCTGGAAAGTCTCTAATACCATCCAAATCAAACCTTCTACAGAACTCTCGAGGTCCTCCTCCAGGAAATCCCCAGGGGCTGACAGAAGAATAATCTGCTACTGAATCCCTGTCTTGCCATCTTCAAGTGAGGACTCCTTCCCAGGAGTTACCATACCACTCCACACAGAAGAACGTACCCTCTTCATGGAGAGACGGGGGCCCCTGATCTAACTTATCCAGGATATACTGCAGAGATGTGGGTAGACTGGTCGGGCCTGAAAACCTGCCATAGAGGAGATAAGGGTCTTAACCTATGTTGGCTTCTGATCAGTGGGACTGGGCTCTTGAGCGGGCTTAGTTGTGGCTACAATGCAAGAGGGACATAGGTGACTCGCCTGACACTTAGGGAGAATGGCATGACATGACAGACAGACACTAAAGGCAGTTCTAGTGTTCTTGGGCTTCCCTATATCCCCTCTAGACATGGCAAAACAACCCCAACACAAGCTGACCCAGATGGACTGAAAAAAATAAAATTAAAATATAATCTTATTTGCACTATTGAGGGGGGCCAGTGACCACCAGTAGTCAATCTGGTCACCTGAGAATAGAATTGGTTGAGGCGGTAGCACCTAGGTGTGCTTCTCTAGGAAGAGAGAAGAAACTACCGTCCCAATCCCCAGTATGAAAGGGGAAACCCAGAACTGTTTCAGCTATCCACACAGTCCGGAGCCCACTAGACACTGCAGGGAATAAGGGAGAAGCAGGTGGAGTTGCATAAGCAAAATGGTAGCCACGGAGTCTTAAAGGAGCCATGGCCCAATAAATAATAACTCTTAGTACCATAAATTGTCCCTGACAGTGAGAGGGGCAAGTAAAAATAAATACAAGATTAAAATAAAACATAGAAGCCATGTACCAAAACACACCTCAGTCTGTGGCCAGAAGAAAGACAAATGGACATAGGGACAGGGTATAGATATGAAACCTGGACCTTCTGGCTCCTCTGATATTGGGCTGTATAGTGGCTTCCCATGACTTTGTAAGCAACTTGGGAGACTTAGAATACAGGTCCAGTGAAATAGTCTGTGTCTATTTCTGTTCTGCATGCAGAATGGACAATATTAAGAAGCCAGATATATTGGGGGGGAGGGGTGAAACCCTCCATAAGTAAGAGGAAAAAAGAAAATAAGTGAAAAATAAAAGAAAATATGAGAATATTCAGTCTTGTTGCTCTCCAGTACACAAAGCACTAAAACTGAAGGCTGCTGCTAGGTGGGGTTAAGTGGTGTCTCCTCCTCCTCCAGAAAGCTTTGATTGCAAAAGAACTGCCTCCTGGTAGTAGTTACTTAACCCCATGGTTCATGTAAGTCACATCAGATAAAAGAGAGAGCACACTGCATCAAATGAATGGTCATTTACCTTTCTACCCCCAGCCTGGTGGTCACATATGTTTACAGAAGGTGGTGCTAAAGGAAAAAGCTATTATTTATTTTTTTTTAAAACATTTCCACAACTTGCAAAGAAATCTTTGAAAGCTATGGAATCCCGTTGATATGACTTGACATATTGTAGAGGGTGCCAGAAGCACAAAATTACAACCACAAACTTTTTTTGTTTTTTGTTTTACACTTTTTCAAAGATGACTTGCATGTACAAAATTGGTTGTTAGCAACTACAGAAATGAAGAAAAGGTAGAGAATCAATGCCATTTTGAAAATAAAATAACCAACCATATCAAATATGGGGTCACTTGCCATTCTAAACCTAGCCTTGTGTGCACAAATGTTGTTGTCATAAGGAGGCATTTAAGAAAAACAAATAAGCATTTTTTTCCCACCCCTTCAAAATGTACTAAAATCTTTGAAAACTATGAATTTTCCTACTGCATTCATTAGTTACTGCTCATCCAAGAAAAATTATACCCCATTTCATGGGTTGACACACTACAGGGAGTTCCAGAAATACACAACTATATGTACATGCTTTCTTTTTTAAATACTCTGCCTGCACTAAAACTATTAAAATTATTTGATATATGAAGGAAATGTATGCAAGGCATATAATTTTGGAAAGCAGACATTCACCTGCATCAAATTAGGGTAAATACAGAAATTGGTGCTGTAAAAAAAAAAAAATTTTACACTTCAGTCACCTCAAAGATATTAAAATCTTTCAACACCACAAAACATCCTAGTCTACTCAGTACTTAATGCCAGCCTGAGAAAAATAGTACCCCACTGGTATGGGTTGACATAACATTGTGGGTACAAGGAGCATGGCTACCAATGGAACAAGGCTGTGGAACAGGCAGTATAAGTGCAATTCCAGGACTACTAGTGGAATAAGCCCAGGGGTGAGGGGTCAGAGTAGGGATCTGTGACTAAAAGGGGTCAGTGGAACAAGGCTGTGAGGACAGATAATGTATTTGTGAGTGGGCAGTGGAACCAGACTGGGAGGTCAGACAGTGTATATGAGGGCTCAACAAAAAAAAAATGAAATATTCTTTAGACAAGTCCACTAAAAACAGATGGTTTCCTTGAATACTGAGCTCAACCCTAAAGAGTAGTACTATTACAAAATTAAAAACAAGTACCAAAAAATAAAAAGAGATAAACAATAAAAATATATAAATCAACAGTATAAACTACAAGTCTTTTCCAAAGTAGAACTCCTCAAATACTTTAAAGAGTCATTATAATCTATTCCCACTCTCAGTATCGACAACTATCAAAAAGAAAACATAAGTACAGTATGTTTGCTTCACTGTGATCCTTCACCAACACCAATCTTCAAAAGATTTAATCACGTATTCCTGAGGCTATAATTTGCCTCCTAGTGTTATAGTAGTCACTGGCTCTCACACCAGTATGGTGCACTTCTGTTCGATCCCAGCAACCAATCGGGTATGTTCAAGCTTTTTGTGCTGATATAGCGAGTAAATGTGAGGGCCACTGAACAGGTGCTGGGTCACCATACCCAGAATCAACATCGAAGGAAACCTACTTCATTCCAAGCCCTTTCGTGCATAATGGGCACAAAGCTATACAACTATAGATGAGCCAGTGACTCCACACATAAAAAAGGCTTTATTATAAAAAGTAATAGCAATATTATATGAACAATTGCTCAATAAGAACAAACATAAAAATAAAAACATACAGAACAGCAGCTGAAGCAGTTACTTCAGAGGCCAAAACACGAAGTAACTGAGCATTACGAAACGCGTCAGGCTGCTATTCTATATGTTTTTATTTTGATGTTTGTTCTTATTGAACAATCATTCATATACTATTGCTATTAATTTTTATAATAAATCCTTTTTTTAAGAGTATTTCTCCATATGTGTGGAGTCACTAGTTCATTTGTATAGCTTTGTGCCCTTTAGACACAAAAGGCCTTGGAATAAAGTAGGTTTCCTCCGATGTTGATGCTGGGTATCGTGTGACCCAGCACCTGGTCGGTGGATCCCACATTTACCTATTCGAGCACAAAAAGTTTGAACATACCCAATTGGTTGCTGGGATCAAATGGAAGAGCACCATACTGGGGTGAGAGCCAGTGACTGCTATAACACTAGGAGGTGAGTTATAGCCTCTGAAAAATGTGAGTAAATCTTTTGAAGATTGGTGTTGGTGAAGGATCACAGTGAAGCAAACATACTGCACTTAGAGAGATCCTCTGTGCCGCTCTTCTGTTTCCTTTTTGCTAGTGTATATGAGGGATCTATGACTACCAGTGGATCAGAAGATTGGAGACTATGATGTATGAGTTCCAGGTGAGTTCCCAAGGCATTGCAAAGCAATGGATTGGGCAACCCTCTTGCACACATACTTTTTTTTTTTTTTATTTTATTTTAATACTCAACCTTTTTGGGAGGGGGTGGTATTAGGACCCATCCTGACCTGCCCAGCTAATAGAGCTTGGAGATCAATAGAGGAGGCAGCAGGAGAGAGAAGTATGGCTCCCATGCTTCCAACTTACCCAACTTCAAAGGAGGAGAGTGTGGGATCAGGGAGGGTAGAAGCAGGGAAGCCACTCAGCTACTCAATAGAGATGACCACAGGAGAGCAATTAGCTGAGAGATCAGTAGCTGGGAGGACATCAGAAGTGGGACTGCTTGCCAGTCTTGAGGTTCCCCAAAATGTTATGGGCTACTTTGTTTTTTTGTTTTGTAAATGAATCTGCTGCTTGCCAGTAGTACTGGCTTTAAAGGGATAGTAATACTTTATTATTACTATCCCCTATATTGTACATATTTGCAAAATAATTTAATAGCCCCCAGGTTCATCTCTCAAATCTTTATGGTTTGAGAGATAACCGAAGGCAAAGTTCCCCCCTCCCTCTGCTTTACCTGAAGTCAGCGTTGTGCCGACTGCAAGGATATCCGGTCTGACTTTCATCAGGCGGCTCTGCTGCAGAGCCGCAATCACCTTAGTGAAAAAGAATTATTTCACTGAAACGGTCTTCTACATGCGCTTGCAAACCAAGCACACGTAGAAGACCATTTCGGTGAAATAATTCTTTTTCACTAACGGAATCTCGGCTCAGCTGCAGAGCCGCAAGCCTGTCGTACGACAGACTTCCTCTGCAGTCAGTACAACGCTGACTTCAGGGAAGGGGGAGGGAGGGGGGAACTTTGCCTTCGGTTATCTCTCAAACCATAAAGGTTTGAGAGATGAACTTGGGGGCAATTAAATTATTTTACAAATATCTACAATATGGGGGATAGTAATAATGAAGTATTAATATCCCTTTAAGCAGCAGTTGTGTTTCAGTGGTAAAGAGTATTGCTTGGCACAGTGGGAAAAAGCTGCCCAAGCCCATACAGCACACCACTGTGGCATTTAGAAGTTTAAATAAATGGGAATTTGCTGAATTTTCATTCACACTCTTTGGTGCAGTTGGTTTACGCCAGAATTGCTCGTCTTCAGATTGACAAATAAGGCCCACTTTTTTGGGGGGGGAGGATAAGAAAGCAGATTTACTAACTAAAAATGGTGCAGTTCCAGGGTAAATCAAATGCACCACATGCAACAAAAAAAAGAAAAGCCCATTGCTCTAAATGATGGTTTTAATCCCTTGAATGACTGATAGGAGTTCAATGCATTACAATGTGAGGGTGACGTAGCATTCAAGGGTTGAAGGGCCCATTTAAAGAAATGTTATTTTTTCCCTATTGTGCACTTGGTTTGCACCACTTTATCTCAGTACATCAGCCCCCAGTGGCATTACAGAACTTGACAACATGTACAGCTCCACAACACCCATATTATATAGGAAATAATGTGCCGAGAATTATCTACTCTAGCACCCACAGGAACCAGTTCCACAGTATAAGAATACAAAATCTAAAATTAAATGTGCTTAAGGCAGCTACCACATCCAACAAGTGGAGATCCCTCCTTGTCAGATTTAGGGTCAGGACAAAAGGAAGGCACAACAATCTACTGATTGATGTGGAAATCAGAGACCACCTTAGTAAGAAATTCCTGGGAGGTATGGAGAACAGCCTTATCCTTGTGAAAGACCAGGAAAGGCAGTTTTCAGGCCAAGGCCTTCAACTTCGCAACTCTGCGTACAGAGACCACAGCCAAAAGAAAAACCATCTTACATGTCAGAAAACGCAGAAAAATAGTAGCCAAGGACTCAAATGGAGGCTGCTTCAAGACCCCAAGACAAGATTAAGGTTCCGCTGAGGAGTGGTATCCTTGTAAATAGGGAAAGCATGAGCGACACCCTGAAAGAAGACATTGACATCTGGCAATATGGCAATGCGCCTCTGGTTAAAAAAAAAAAAAAAAAAAAAAAAAAAAAAAAAAAGAGAGCTTAGGTCTGGACCTTCAAGGAACTAAGGCTAAGGTCTTTGTTCACACCATCCTGCAAAAAGGATAAGATGGACGGAAAGTCAAACTCCTGTGACGACAAATCCCTGTCCATACACCAAGAATGAAAGGTAGACCAAACCCTGTGGTATGCGTTAGAAGAGACTGGCTTCTTGACTTGAATCATGGTGGAGACCACCTCAGGAAAAAAGCCCTTCCTCCTCAAGATGGAGGCTTCAACAGCCATGTCGACAAAGTCAGACTGTCAACATCCTCCTTCCAAAGGTAGCCCTGGAAGACGAGATCCAGTCTGTGTGGCAGATGAAAAGGATCCTGGGCATCCAGTGCCAGCAATTCCGGAAACCAAAGCTGTGTGGTCCAATAAGGTGCGGTCAGAATGACCGACGCACTGTCCATCCAAATCTTCCTTAACACCCTGGGAAGGAGAGGAAGTGGAGAAAAAATATAGGCCAGATGAAATTGCCATGGAATTGACAGAGCATTCACTGCGAATGCCAGAGGATCCCTCCAGTGAAAGGGAAAGAACTAAACCTTCAGGATGTTCCTGAGGGCCATCAGGTCTATCAAAGGAAGACCCCATTTCTGCACTAGAAGGTTGAAAACTTCCAGATGGAGGTCCCACTCCCTGGGGTCCACTGTTTGGCGACTGAGAAAATCTGCTAAGACATTTTCTATGCTTGGAATGTGCATGGAGGAGATGGCAGGAACCTGAATTTCTGTCCAGTCAAAAAAAGCCTTTGCCACCAACCAAGCAGCTGAGCTTCTGGTGCCTCCTTGATTGTTGATGTAAGTGACAGCGTCGTATTGTCTGACTGGACATGGACTGGACATCCCCTCAGATGGGAGAACCACTACTCCAAAGCATGGAGAATTGCCCTGAGCTCCAGGATGTTGATAGGAAGGGGAGTCTCCTTTGTCGACCAACGACCTTGAACACCCAGGTGACCCAGGACGGCACCCCAGCTGAACAGGCTGACGTCTATCGTTACTATGGTCCAGTACGGAATCACAAAGGGTCTTCCTTTCTTCAAGTTGGAGCTGTCCAACCACCAGTGGAGGTCTAACTTCACCTCTGGGGGGGGGAGGAGAGATAGGATGATCCAGAAGGGCCGGATCCCCCCCCCCTCTGGGAAACCTAGATTTTGAACCACTGAAGCTTCCTGGTGTGAGCCATGGAGTACAGCACTGCCTCTATGGTAGATATCATATTGCCCACCAGAGAGGAGAATTTCCTTGCCGGAGCAGAAGTCCACTCCAGGGAGCAAGACACCTTGTCCATGTATTCAGGATCCATCCACGTTGGAAAAGGATCTGTATACAGTCTTGGACCTAATGGTCCAGGAGATCCTTGGAGGGAGCCTTCAGGAGAAAGTAATTAATGTAAGGAGTTACTTGAATCCCCTTGGTGTGCAGGAAGGCAATCAAAGCCCCCAAGACCCGGGCGAACACCTGTGGAGCCGTGGTGAGCCCAAAGGGTAGGGTAGAACTGGAAGTGCCCCAAGGAGCAAGCAAACCCGAAGTACTTCTGTCTGGATGAACTGGAATGCGCAGATATGCATCCTGCAGATCCAAAAATGCCAGAAAGTCTCCTAGACACATCACTGTGATGACAGAGTGCAAGGACTCCATTCTGTAGTGCACATGGACCACAAATGAATTGACATCCTAGAGTTCCAGGATAGGACGGCAACTGCCATCCTTCTTGGGAACTACAAAGAAGTTGGAATAAAAACCCAAACCTCTTTCTGGTTGAGGAACTGGAGCCAGGACACACTTGTCCAAGAGAGCCTGAATCGTCCCACTGAAAAAGACAGACTTTTCCCTGAGGGGAGCGAAAAGGGAAGAATCTGAAGGGAGGTAGGGATGTGAAGGGAATTCTGTAACCTCCTGAAACCACCTGTAATACCCACTGAGCCGCAACAGAGCCTGTTCAAGTACTGAAAAAAATAATGCAGGCAACCACCCACTGATGTATGAGGACCAGGGTTCGGTGAGTCATGCCAAAGTAGGTTTGGTGTATATAGGTTTGGTGGTGGTGTGTTTTGACCTCCACTGCTGCATAGACTTGGGGGTGCTGGCCTGAGGTGGCACCAGGTTCGGCCTTTGCTCCTCGCTTTGGTGAGAATGAAAGGAACACTGTTTCCTCACCTGAGAAGTGTGCTTAGGAACCTGAGGTAACAAAGTGCTCTTACCCCCAGTGGCTTCACTGATGATGATCTTCAATTCAGGGCCAAAAAGGAATGTACCCTAAAAAGAAAGTGAGACCAGTAATTTCTTAGAGATCAGGTCAGTGACCAAATCTTAAGCCACAGCGTGCGTCTGGCAGCCACAGAGAAGGTGGAGGTCTTAGCCTCAAGCCTAATGGCATCAAACAAGGCATCAGTAATGTAATGCTGAACCTCAGAAACATTAGCCAAAACAGGAAAAAGGTCCTCCTAAGGGGCACCTTTGCGGACAGCGTCAGTCAGACATTCAGTCCAAAGAGCAATGGCCTTATTGACCCATGCAGTCGCCAAAGTACATCTCAAGGTTCCACCTATGGCAGTAAAGATAGGAAGCTGGAGGCTATCCTTAAAGCTATCAGTCAAATCTTTGAGTGCCGAAGCATCTGCAATAGGCAAGGCAGTAGAAATTGAGAGCCCAGAAATAGGGGAATCAACCTGAGGAGGTGTAGCCAACAGAGCCAAAGCTGCATCAAAAAAGGGTACAGCTTAAAGAATCTCTTTGAAAGAGTGAGAAATACAGTACAGGACTTCTTGCGCCTGGAAGAGACATCAGAAGTAGACAGACTCTACAGGGTTAACAGAAATGTTAAAGGGTAGATAAAACCACCTTAATGAGACCCTCAGCAAAACGTTCAGGGTCAGCCTCAAAGGGGTTGCCATGAAACTGGGAAGAAGCCCCTTCTGAACACATACCATACTCAGAATCCTCAAGTGACTTCTCCTCAGAAGACTCAGATACTCAGGAATGCTAGGGGCCTTAAGGGCCACAAACCTGAAGGATGTGGTGGGTTCCCTGAAAAGAAAGAGGGAACCGTGCCATAGAGAACTTTAAGTCCTTGACCCAAAGAGGCTCTTGTTCAATGCTGGAGAGCCCTGGCGAAGAGGCAGAGGCCAAAGCACATGAGGGGCATAAATGTCCTGAATACTCTCTTTGGCATGAGGAACAATGATCAATGGTGGTCAAAGACACCCCAGAATCATTAGTCCCAGGTCTAATCCCATGTCCCTTTTGAGCCACCATCCTAACAGGAGAAATGTCTTACAGAAATAGGGAACCCAAATACTGTCACCCAGATTAATAAAATCACCCTAGAAAGCCTAAAAAGTACTTGTCTGGCAGGTAAAGGGTTAACCTAAGGAGGAGAGTGAAGGAGTCCAAGAGCTGTGTATGATACTCATGTAAAGAGAGAAAAAAATGGCGACTGAATTCAGAGCCAATCAGCAAACAGCCTGCTAAAATGGGCATCTATGGGAAATGTAGTTTTCCTCTAAAAAAGTACAAGACACAGCACCTGACCCCCCAGGGATCCCCAAGACACTGAGGATGTGAAACAGAATGCAGGGCAAGTTGACACAAGAAGAATGAACCATCTCTCAACTCTGTACGTGGAGAGGTTGCAGAGATATGTCCCAAGCAGTCTATCTCATAGGAGTTAATGGAGCATAGCGGCTTTGCACTAAAGTGCACAAATAAAAAAAATAGAGAATATCTGAATAGTGTCAAAACACATCTAGAACACATAATAAAGTATATAAAAACACATTAACCCAAAAGGTTATGATATAAATGATCCCCCAACTCAGCAAACATGGCAAGGAAGGGGTTAAAAACACCAAACAGCCCAAAAATGCTCCAGAGACCCCAGGAACAGAAATATAAAGTACCCAACATGAGTGCAGGAGTATGAAGAACTCCAGAAAGGCCCCTGTGTGGAGGGGAACAGAGGGACAAGTGGACCATGGCACTCAAAGGGTTGCTCACCTTCTTTGCAGGTCTCTTACTTCAGATCACCATTGAATGGGAAGAAGCCTCAAAGAGACTCCTTCTGGAGAGAGAGAGAGACAGAGAGAGAGAGAGAGAGAGAGAGAGAGAGAGAGAAATGGGTTGCATGGTTCTCTCTCCCGGAGCTGCAAGGGTCCGCAGACAGCACCCGCTAACTAGACAATTCTCCAGGGGAAGCCAGTAATGCTAATCCGCCTAATGGGGGAATTTTGACACCCCATATCTAAGAAAAAATAATAAAATAACTAAAAACTAAGCAGAACTGTTCTCAGTCTTCCTACTAGGTGATAGAACAAATCTTATCCGGGAGAAGGGAGTGGCTAGGTAGCCTGTATGGAGGAGGGGGATGCTCCATCCTGCACTTCTTGAAGAATTGTTCCAGCCTACTAGGAGGAGGAGCTGTCTCCTCCCCATGGTACCTGTAAGCTATATTGGACAACAGAGAAGAAAAAAAAAAAAAAAAAAAATTATATATATATAAATACTAGTTGAAGAGTTACACGGGCAACAATGCCACTGCCAGCTGATCGCGGGGCAGTCATGCTCAGCAGAGAGTGCCCACACAACGGCTGATAGAACTGAATGCTCCTTCGGAACACCCCACTCTGAATCAGCCTGGTCACGGACAGTCTCTACTGCGCATGACTGTGTCGTTACAAACTTTCTAGCGAATTATTATATAGGATAACAATATTAGTAACCCTAATTATTTTATCGCTAAGAAATTCCAAGACACCAAAGGCATAGTAAATCTACATCTAAAGAAGAAGAAAATCATACAGGTGGCACCCTATATCCTGAGGTAAAGAGGGGGAGATGCTGATTCACAAGGCATGTAAAAAGTCTATCTCAAAGGATGGCCACAAGTTGGTTTTCCGGTGGCTACATGTTTGACATGCCTACTCTACATCTTTCTCAATGCTTACGTAAAAGAAAATAAAAAGAACTGCAAACCTGCAGTTAGCTAAGGGCTGCATTGGGAGAATCAGCTAGGAGCTGATAAGGATAAGAGCGAGACTGCAATCTTAGGTTTTTCTTGTAGTTGCCCTGTCTCCACTGTTCAAGGAAAATGTCTGTCATGACAGAGGTGGCATACAACCTCTGCAGATGACACTACATATATAAAAGCTGCTTGCTCAGTTACCTTACATAAGCTGACTTAACAGCGGCAAGAGTTCATTTTAGGTCTCATAAGAAGACTGTCTGAAAATGTGAGCACAATGCTAATTCATGCTTGCTCCAATCACTGGTTCCTAATTAAAGGGATAGTAATACTTAATATGTAAGAAAATATATTGTAGTGTTTATCCCCCTAAGTAAAACAAGGGTACTCCCACAGCTGAAAGGTGTTTTATTGAAACATTATTACAGCTCAAAATGTATTTTGTTTTATTTTATTTATTTTAAATGTATTTTGTTTTAGGTGCAGTATCACAGTGGCCTGAAATTGTACGGTGGCACTGTTGCTACATGAGCCTATTGACAGCTCTGGTCAGTTGACCATAATCTCCACAGGATGGGATAGCAACAGCGGCACTGTACGATTTACGGCACTGTGATAGTGCACCTAAAAAAAATTCAACTTTGAGCTGTAATAAAACACCTTTCAACTGTGAGTAACCTTGGTTTATTCAGGGGGATAAATCCTATATATTTTTTTTCCATTATAAGTATTACTGTCCCCTTAAATAAAAGAGTTTCAGGAGTAAGCAGGGCCAGATTTACATGCCACACTATTCTATAAAAGGTACCCTGGAATCACACTTGGGCATACTGTATTCCTCACATGGTGCCACCCACTATCTCATGACACAGGAAATACCCTTAGTCTATAACACACAAACACCAAATAAGTGTTTAACCTCTTTGATACTTAAGAAGCCTCCAACATGTTGATTTGCAATATCAGAGAAAACATTGCACAATCCAGTAGTATAAATAAGCTGGTCAGTAAAAAGTAAATAAGATGGCAAATAAACTGCCCAAATTACTCTATAAACTAAACATTAAACATTAAAGCAATAAAAACTGGTCACCATAAAGAAAGTAAGGTTGTCTTATGCCTACCAGAAATATGCATTGTTTAGCCAGATAGCTGAAAGGCCCGTTAGAAATTAGGTGCCTTATGTCTACCCTGTGTAACTTAAAATCTGTCTTTCATAATACCAAAATCACTTGCAATAAATTTCAAACTGACTTATGAAAAATCCATCTTATTTACTTGAAAAAATTTGATTTGTTTTTTAGTTACAAATAAATCTCATATTCCAATTGAGGGATGCAGGGCCCAATGGCATATCGATAACTCCCCTTCAACCCTGAAGGCTGGACAGTCAATTATGAAACTCCTACATTCTGCCCTATTTATAGCCCTTCCAACAACCACCTGGTCCAGTTTTCTAATAGTAAAGCCAAGAAGATAAGTCAAGACATGGCACTGAACCCCCATCAGAAAAATCATGAGAAACATATTCTCAGGATGGGATGCTCAGCGTCTCTCAACTGGACTATGAAAGTAAGTAAAACAAAATTAGATTCTCTAGAAACAATTGAGGGATGCAGGGACCAATGGGGATGTCCAAAAGCAGTTTCAAAACCATAGGCAAGGAAAGAATATGAAATAACTACGGCCCGAAAAACACTGTGACCAAACCTGGCATTTTTGGATGCAAAAACATTCCCTTTGTAGAATTTTGTAAATATTTGAACCAATGACAAGTAGCTGTCTTGTACATATGCACATGCTTGATGTTTCAGAGCCCATGAAGTACACAATGTATGTGTAAAATTGGCTGTAACTTGGAATGGAGATGGGCAAGATTTGAGAATATAGGCTTTTCTAATAGTCCATTTAACCCCTAGAGTGCCAGGTGGGTACAATGTACGAGTGAGCACAGCTGTACCTGCTGTGCCACGCTCGTACATTTGACAGCTAAAATGCGGTCACTGCTTAAGCCGGTATAACCGGCTGGCAGTGGCCGCATTTCAGCTGAAATGCAGCCTGGCACTCTTGGGAGGACATGAGGATTACTCCTCATGTCCTCCCAGGTATTGATCTCCCAGCCGATCGCGCTGGGAGATCAATATCGCCAAGGGAGAAGCTCTGAGAAACAGAGCTTCTCCCTCCGCCGCCCTCCTACCCCGAACTTCCGGGTAGGAGTGGGCGGGACCGGGGGAAACCTCCTAACGTCATCGGTGACATGATCACCGATGACGTTAGGGAAGTTTCCCTTAGCCCATTCACTCCTACCGGTGGTAGGAGTGAAAGGCAGGAGAGCTTCTGCTCTCCTGCAGTCGCCAAATTGGTCTCCCAGCCTATCGGCTGGGAGATCAATTACTTGGGGGACACCAGGAGGGGTCCTGATGTCCCCCACGAGGTCTGAATACATTAAAAAAAAACAAAAAAAAAAAAACACAAACAATACTAACCCTGTGAGTGCCGCAGTGGTCCCCAGCACATTGCTTTGCAATGTGCTGGAGACCCTTGTAGCACTCACAGGGTCATTTCTTTGGGGGGGGGGTTTGAAAGACCTCATTGGGGGGATCAGGGGGGATCCTGATGCCCCTCAATGAGGTCTATTATTTAAAAAAAAATAAAAAATTTTTTTTAACCCTGTGTGTGCCACAGGGGGGGTCCAATGCACCCCCCCCTCCTGTGGCACACACAGGGCTTCTATCATTACTTTGTTACTAGAGATTGTTGGGGGGCCATCAGGATTGGTCCTGATGGCCCCCCAACAAGCTCTGATTACAAAGTAATAATAAAAAAAAAAAATTAACCCTCTGAGTGCCAGAAGGGTCCAATGCATTGCTTTGCAATGCGCTGGAAACCCCTTTGGCACTCACAGGGACATTTATTTTGATTCCTTTTTTTTTTTTTTTTTTTTAAGACCTCATTGGGGGGAATCAGAGGGGTCCTGATACCCACCAATGAGGTCCATAATAAAAAAAAAAAGTAAAGAAAAAAAAATTAACCCTGTGTGTGCCACAAGGGGGGCCAATGCAGCCCCCCTTCTGCGGCGCGCACACACAGGGCATTTATCATTACTTCGTTATCAGAGATTGTTGGGGGGCCATCATGATTGGTCCTGATGGCCCCCCAACAAGCTCTGATTACCAAGTAATGATAAAAAAAAAAATTAACCCTCTGAGTGCCACAAGGATCCAATGCATTGCTTTGCAATGCGCTGAAGACCCCTGTGGCACTCTCAGGGTCCCCTGTTTGTGGACATATATATATTTTTTTTTACTAAGACCTCATTGGGGAGGGATCAGGGGGTCCTTATGCCCCTCAATGAGGTATATAATAAAAAAAAAAATTAAAACACAAATTAACCCTGTGTGTGCCACTAGGAGGGGAGTTCAATGCCGACCCCCTTCCTGTGGCACACACAGGACTTTTTATCAACACTGGTAGTCACAGATCTCCCATACACACTATCAAACACTGCCCCACCATCCTTGCTCCTCTGCTCATACCCACACACACTGCCTAATCCCTCACCCTCCAACATACTTTGTTACACTTGTAGTCACAGGTCCGCACGTACACCGGCTGACGCCCTAGCTTCTTTCATCTGTTAGCCATAAAATCACACATACACTGTTTGCTTTACCATTTCTGTTTCATTGGTAGCTACGCTCCTGTAGCGTAAATTGGTATGTCAACCCACAGCAGTGGGGTACCATTTTTCTTAGGCTGGCAAGAAGTCCTCCTAGGAAATCCCACGCCATTGAACCATTTTAGTATCTTTGAAGTGACTGATGTGTAAAACAAATTTTTTTTTTCCTGTAGCACCACATTCTGGAAATAGTTGTGCCAACTAACTTAGGGGTAAAAAGGCAAGTGACCCCTCATTAGATGCGGCAGGTTGTCTTCTTTCCAAAATGGTATGGTTTATCTACCTTTTCTTCAATTCTGAAGGTGTTATAGTCATTTTCGTACAGGCAAGTCAGGTTTGAGAAAATGTTAGAAACATCAGAGGTTGTAGTAGGTGTAGTTTTCTACTTCTAGCACCCGCTAAGGTAGTTCAACTCATACCAATGGGGTGTCATTTGACTCCTAAGAGCACTAGCAAACAAATGCAATTGAAAATTCCATGGTTTTCACAGCGCTCCATACATTTGAAGGGGCAGAAATGTAAAAAAATGCAATTTTTTTCCTATATCGCCTCCTTCTGGAAACATTTATGCACACCAGTATTGGGGTAAGAAGGCAAGTGACCCCTCATTAGATGCGGCAGGTTGTCTTCTTTCCAAAATGGTATGGTTTATCTACCTTTTCTTCAATTCTGAATGTGTTATAGCCATTTTTGTACAGGCAAGTCACATTTGAGAAAATGTTAGAAACATCAGAGGTTGTAGTAGGTGTAGTTTTCTACTTCTAGCACCCCCTAAGGTAGGTCAACTCATATCAATGGGGTGTCGTTTGACTCCTAAGAGCACTAGCTAATGAATGCAGTTGAAAATTCCATGGTTTTTACAAAGTTCCATACATTTGAAGGGGCAGAAATGTAAGAAAATGCCTTTTTTTTCACTAGCGCCACCTCCTGGAAGCATTTGTGCATACCAGCCTTTGGGTAAGAAGGCACGTGACCCCTCATTAGATGCGGAAGGATGTTTTCTTTCCAAAATGGCATTGTTTCTCTACCTTTTCTGCATATCTATTATGGTTATAACCATTTTAGTGCAAGCAGATAATTTCAAAAACAAAAGTGTCAGGTTTACGTACGTGTTCCTAGCACCCACATATTGTATGTTAACCCACACAAATAGGCTACCATTTTTCTCATTTTGGTAGCAGGTACTGAATACAGCAGGAAATGTTATGGTTTTCAAAGATTTTAGTATCTTTGAAGTGGTGGAAATGTAAAACAACATGTATTTATTCCCATAGCTAGCTAATGAATACAGTTGGAAATGCCATGGTTTTCACAAATTTCAGTACATTTGAAGGGGCAGAAATGTAAGAAAATGCCTTTTTTTTTCATTAGCGCCACCTTCTGGAGGCATTTGTGCACTCCAGGCTTGGGGTAACAAGGCAAGTAACCCATCATTAGATGCGGCAGGGTGTCTTCTTTTCAAAATGGTATGGTTTGTGTACCCTTTCTTCACTTCTGTAGTTATTATAACCATTTGGGTACAGACAAGTAATGTTTGAGAAAATGTTAGAAACATTTCAGGTTGTAGTAGGTGTCGTTTTGCACTTCTAGCGCCCCCTGAGGTAGTTGAACTCATACCAATGGGGTGTCATTTTTCTCCTAAGAGTGCTAGCTAATGAATACAGTTGGAAATGCCATGGTTTTCACAAATTTCAGTACATTTGAAGGGGCAGAAATGTAAGAAAATGCCTTTTTTTTTCATTAGCGCCACCTTCTGGAGGCATTTGTGCACTCCAGGCTTGGGGTAACAAGGCAAGTCACCCATCATTAGATGCGGTAGGGTGTCTTCTTTTCAAAATGGTATGGTTTGTGTACCCTTTCTTCACTTCTGTAGTTGTTATAACCATTTGTGTACAGACAAGTAACGTTTGAGAAAATGTTAGAAAAATTTGAGGTTGTAGTAGGTGTAGTTTTGCACTTCTAGCGCCCCCTGAGGTAGTTGAACTCATACCAATGGGGTGTCATTTTTCTCCTAAGAGTGCTAGCTAATGAATACAGTTGGAAATGCCATGGTTTTCACAAATTTCAGTACATTTGAAGGGGCAGAAATGTAAGAAAATGCCTTTTTTTTCCATTAGCGCCACCTTCTGGAGGCATTTGTGCACTCCAGGCTTGGGGTAACAAGGCAAGTCACCCATCATTAGATGCGGCAGGGTGTCTTCTTTTCAAAATGGTATGGTTTGTGTACCCTTTCTTCACTTCTGTAGTTGTTATAACCATTTGGGTACAGACAAGTAATGTTTGAGAAAATGTTAGAAAAATTTGAGGTTGTAGTAGGTGTCATTTTGCACTTCTAACGCCCCCTGAGGTAGTTAAACTCATACCAATGGGGTGTCATTTTTCTCCTAAGAGCACTAGCTAATGAATACAGTTGGGAATGCCATGGTTTTCACAAATTTCAGTACATTTGAAGGGGCAGAAATGTAAGAAAATGCCTTTTTTTTCATTAGCGCCATCTTCTGGAGGCATTTGTGCACACCAGGCTTGGGGTAAGAAGGCAAGTTACCCCTCATTAGATGCGGCAGGTTGTCTACTTTTCCGAAATATATAGTTTTATTATATAGTTATTCCACTGTTTTAGGGTAGTTTTACCACAAAAACCCTAGAATGTGCATATTAGTTTATAAAGTTGAAAATGTCATTTTGCGCTTCTGGTGATTAGGGCTCTACGCTAGCCATGGATGTAGGTAAAACTATACAAATTTGGTATTTTTTTACTCGGGGGACTTGGGGCTTTTTCAAATAATTGAAACTTTTTCAATCAAGGTAAATGTTTTTGATACATATTATGTGATTTTAGGAAAATTAGTAAATTTTCACTTTTTTTTGTCATTATGACATCATAGCTTTTTGCACGATGTAAAATTCTCTTCATGTAAGGTACCACAAGAAAGCTCAATTCGTTCTGAAAAAAACCATATATATATTTTCCATATTTAACTAAAAATCCCCAGAGGAAATCAAGCATAAACAGAAGGATAGCAAAAATGCTGAAAAAGTGTCTGGCCTGCAGGGTACAGGAAATGGCACAAGCCTCTGGCACTGAAGGGGTTAAGCCAAGCAACAATTGTGGCTTTGGAGGCATGTCTGCCTTTCATGGAGCCTTCCAGGATAATAAGGGGGATATTAATTTGCCTAAAAGATTGTGTTGCTTGTTCGTAGTATTTCAGACATATGACTACATCCAAAATGTAGGACAGCCTCCTTGTAATTGTGATTTTTAGGGCAAAATAAGGGGAGTTCCAATTCCTGATTGATGTGAAAGGAGGAAAACACTTTCGGTTGAAATTCAACAGTCCACAAAACCACTTAACCTGATGGAAGACAGGACAAAACTCCAAGTTCTGAAACTCAAGGGATGCTTGATGGAGTCTGAGGATAGCAGTTTGAAAGGTACTGACTGGAGAAGCTCCAAAACCATATTAAAATCCCACTGAGGAGGTGGTGTTGTATAAGGAAGGATAACTTGTAGAAACGTCTGAACTTCAGGAATCTCAGTAATGTTCCTCTGAACTGAAAAATACATAATGTGCACTGTGACAGAGCTTATCATCAAGTCATTTTCAAGACCAGCTTACAAAAAGTCCAGAATATAAGGAATTTTACACTTTAGTGGGTCAGTCTGTTGTTGATCACAAAGGGTGAAATGGATTCTCCAGATTCTGTGATTCAGAGCCGCTGTTCATCAGTCCCCAAGAAACTGAGGGAGCAAAAAGGACATGACAATATTGTCCTGTGAAATCCTTTTTATCGGGTCAGGAGTTCCCATACAGAAGTGAGGCCAGAGGACAAGCCGCTGCCCTCAAAAATATAAAAATAATTTCCCTTTAGGGAAAAATGTCCTGATACTATTAAAAAAGGAGCAGTAACCTTTTTTATTAATAAATATATATTCTAGGGCTTTTCCAGTTAAGTTAAATAAAAGTACTTCCACTGCTGATAGATGCATATTTTCAGAGTTATTACATTTTAAACCCATGATTTTGTACATTAGCAGTGCCCCCTAGTGGTCAAATCCCAATTAGTTATTCTGTTACATTCTAATAGAGAGGAAACTCAGCTTTTCATTAAAAAAAAAAGTTTACTGCTCCTTTAACTAGCTGGCTGTTGGGCGAGGAATATAGAGCAGAATGTGGGAGGAGTTTCTCATTGAGTGCCCTGTCTCCTGATGGAGGTCTGATTACCCCACTGGTCCCTGCATCCCTCAAATTGATGCAAGAGAAATAATACTGCCCACTCATGCAAAAGAGGAGATTGAAAGTTTATCATCTGCCTCATTAAACATTTTAAAATAATTAATTTTCATTACATGGAAAACATCAGGTTTGGCCAGTGAAACCATAGCTGTTGAATCTACATTTTCTTCATAGTCTTCCAAATTAGGATGATGGATTTCTCTGTCTTCTTTAAGTCCACCCTGAAAGAAAATACATGCATTATTTATTTTCAGTCATAAAATCTTATGAATTGATTACAAATGTTCAATTTATCATGTATTTTTTTTAAAATAGTTATTAAAAGAAAAAACCCTTATCCTTACCCTAGTGTAAGGATAAAAACATTTTTCAAGATAAAAATTGGACACATATATAAAGAATATTGACTATGTCTTAAGCAAACCAACTGCACCACATGGAACAAAACAGTGTGACAAATATCAGAACTGTTTCCACTGAAAGTCACAATTTTAAGACTGGTGTGGATAGTAGTTACACCAGGAACAGACTATTGGATGCATTGTAAAGCAATGGCAATGCTGGTTTCATATGGTGCAGCTGGTTTCCTCCAGAACTGATCCACTTTTGACTTTATATCATTAGCAATCAATCCTCTTCATACAGGTCCACCAACAGCCCATATCTGCAGGATAATTCTGCACAGATAACTGTCTGTGCAAAATGGGATAATTGCCCATTGACTGATGCAACAAAAAATTGCATTGGTACTGGACTATAAGAAAATGTCTGCCAAGCCCCAAGAAAAACACACAGCAACATATATGTACATTTAGTAATGCAGATATATAATCTGCTTATATAAATTAAATCCACAATATTATTATTTTGACAGTTAATGAGCGTGCAGGAGCCTAGAATAAAATAGCACTTAATCTGACGCTTTGTCATCAGGAAGTAAGGCTTAGTTCACCCTCTAGTGCAGAGGTGGTCAATGGCTTTTAGGGGCTAAAACTCCTATCATCCCAACCACTTGTTGGCTGGATGGAGATTATGGGAATTGTAGTTGTGAACAGCTGGAGAGCTTCTGTTTGCCCACTTCTGCACTAGAATTATTGACTATTAATTAGGTTAACAGAACATAAATATTTTCATAATATAAAAATCTAGTATATTTATATAATGTTTACATTTTATCTGCAATTTCCGGTCTATAGTTATTTCTGTTGTAATATGCATTTAGTAATCACCTCACTCAACAAACTTTAAACATAAATAGTCATAAAAGTTTCTTATGGGTCGGTTTATCTTTATCAGATTTTAAACAAACTAAAAAGAAATACACTATAACAGAGTTTAAATACAAAAAATATAGGTATACCTAACTGCTACATGAAGGTTGAATACCTAACTTAGACCTTATATTAACCCAACAAAGAATTATTCCTAGGGTTCTACTATAAAGTGTCACTCTCCCTTTACGGTGCTTCCAGACTATAACAAAGGGCAAAATGGTGAGCAACATGGGAGGTAGACTGCCTAGGGACTTTATTCCCATGTTTCATGCTTAAAGCCCTAGATTTTGCTGCAAGCATGGGGCATGTAATTACACTAATCTTCTTATGATGCAGTTAGACTGTACATTGGATTAGGCTGGCCTAAACCCTAGGTCTTTTGGGAACCTAGCAACCCTCAATGTGAGCAATACACTTTACATCTGCTCAATGTTGGGTTTTATAGGAGGTGGCTTCCCCACTATGAAAATCTCACCACTAACTACTTTCCCTACTACTGACATGCTATTGCTACATTGGGAAAAGATCTCCAGTAACAGGGGAAGTTTGATTTTAAGTGAAGAACTGAGGAGACAGAGTGGAGAAGTGAATGAGAAGTCTCCAGTTTCTAATTCATTGTTTTCTGTAACATGGCTACCAATCCCCAAGCTCAAATTAAAGCAGTGCCTCATTCACTATATGTGCAGTAAGACTCACTCACATACAGACACAGGCAAACATGCACACACAAAGACACACACAAAACCACTCATGTGATCATTTTGTTTTAACAAATTGTTATTATAAATGTGATTTCTTTGTATTGTTGCTATATGAAACAGATGTACAAAGTCAAATGGAGTAATGCTGGGGCCAAAATACAGCACTGCATGTAACACGTCAACTGATTTATATGGGACTTTAATCCCTAGAATAATATAAGGTTTTTTTCATTGCACTGTAAAGCATTGCACTGAAGTCCGCCTCACATTCAAATATTTAATGCTACAAATATGCAAGCTGCTTTACTTCAGAAATACACCTCTTTTGGCTTGACAAATATGCATCTATGGTTATAACTTAAAATACAGATGGGAAGGGAGGGCACTCCAGACAGACAAAACCCCACTAACCTATTAAGGAGTGTTAGGATTACAGAAGACTGGATCCTGATGGTGGCGAAAGGTGCTGGCTGCAGAGCCGAATATCCTACCCCCAATGAGCCAGGAGCCAGAACAGGATAGGTACTCTGGCAGTCTAGGGAAAGAAGAGATACTGGAGAGAGAGAATGAGGAGTAGTCGAGGTGAGCCAAAAAGTCAAGGAAGCCAGAGTTCAAGTGAAAGAGGTACAAGATGAGGTCAAGACAGACAGAGTTCAAGCAAAGTCAAGGTACAAGGCAAGGTCAACTGGAGAATCTAATACAGCAATCAAGAACCAAAACTTCACCACCAGGGCTAACAACTGAGCACTGGGAGCTCAAGCAGGTTGGTGTAAATAGTTTCCAAGGTACAATGAAGTACAGCAGGACAATGAAGGGAAGAAGTTGCGTCTGATGAATTCTGCTCTGCACCATAAATCTCCCACTGAACCAAACAAATACTGAAGGTGACATCCACGCAAACCGGAATCTAGAATGGCCTCAATGTGAAAAACTGACCAAATATGGACATGAGGAGAAAGCTCTAGTTTGACTGCCACAGGATTGACACACTGCAGGATTTGATGAGGACCAATAAATCAGGCACCCAATTTTTTTTTTTTTTTTTATTTTTTTATTTTTTTTTTTTTTATACAGATGGCACAGACAAGTTCAGATGCTTAGTGGACAGCCACTCACAAAAGAGTGACGATTATCATCAGCCGTTGACTTATATGCTGCTGGTACCTATAGAAGGTTAGTCTTCAAAGACTGGAGAATGGAGACACGAAGCTTAGCAGTAGGCATTGGTATAGGTCCAGGAAAGGAAGCAGGATGTATGTCATAGGTGGCATAAAATGGACAAATACGTGAAGAAGCATACATGTGGTTGTTGCATGAGGACTCAGCGAGTGGAAGAAAATGAATCCAATTATCCTGTTGGTATGATGTAAAGCACTGTTCCATGGACTGGTTGACATGCTTTGTCTGGCACAAGATCTTTGGTCTGATGAATACTTGGGTGACCTGCAATAGGAGGGTTATGGAAGTGCTTCACAACCCCTATCCACAGAGCAGCAGGAACATGTATATGATCTCGGAAGAGCCGAAGACTGTTCTTGGAGTTGGGATCTGATCCAGGCATAGAAATCCATGCATGTGAGAAAATTTCCAGAAGGCAAAATAATAGGATTTTAGTCTAACATGTTAAATCCTTTTCTCTTAGTTCATGCAGGTTACTGGTAACTTTGGGTAGGCGACCAGGCCCTTTAATAGGCAGGAACAATTGACTGCTGGGTGGAGCCTAACGCCTCTCCTTAGCTTGCAGCTAGCCATTTCCCAACCAGTAAGATTTGCAGACTAACTATGGACTAGGTAGTAAGAAGGTAAAGGAAGACTCTTGTAAGCATGAACCCAAAAGAATCCCCAAGTTCTGCCACAGGAGAGCCAAACATGGTCCCTTGACAGGGTGGGAGACCAGTAACCTGTATGGACTAAGAGAAAAGGATTTAACAGGTAAGACTAAAAACCTATTTTCTCTGTTGTCCAATACAGGTTAATGGTAACTTTGGAATGTCCAACCATTAAGTTCCACAGGGCGGGAAGAAAGGCCCCAAAAAGTCACCAGAGCACCAATGAACCTACAGATCATAAACAGCTCAATACTAACCGCAAAGTGTCAACAGACACGGAACAGGGGTAAAACAAACCCCATGAACTGTTGCACCGCACACGGAACTAGAGCCAACAGGGCTCAAAAGTGAGAGTAATGAGGTACTAATGAGATCGTAGACAGGCAAGGATGCCTCCAGGATCTTCCTCCTAAAACTGGCATCAGCCGATGTCAGCACATCCACACGACAGTGTTTAGAAAAAGTGTGCACAGAGGACCAAGCGGCCGCCTTGCACAACTGATCAGCTGAGGTCTGGTTCTTGTAGGCCCAAGAAGCCCCAACAGACCTCGCAGAATGAGCCATGACCCTAAAAGAAGCAGGCTTCTTCCGAAGTTCGTAAGCCTTCCGAATCGTGGACTTGATCCAAGAAGCGATGGTAACCTGGAAGCAGGCTTCCCTGCCCTAGGACCCTCAGGAATAACAAAAAGTGTTAGACTGCCTCAAGGACCCAGTGCGATGCACATAGAACTTGAGACAAAGCACAACATCCAACATATGAAGATTCCTCACTTTGGCAGAAGTAGGGTTAGGACAGAAGGAAGGGACCACAGTCTCCTGATTAATGTGGAACTCCGATACCACCTTCGGGAGAAATTCTTGTGAGGTGCAAAGCACCTCCTTGTCCTTGTGAAAGACCAAAAAGGTGGTCTACAAGACAGTGAATGCAGCTCTGCAACTCGGCGAACAGAAACAAGCCCCAGGAGAAAGGCCATCTTCCCCGTCAGCAGATGCAGTGGAATGGTAGCCAAAGACTCAAAAGGAGGATGCTGGAGTACTTCCAAGACCAGGTTAAGATCCCACTGAGGAGCAGGGGACTTAAACACCCGATGGGTATGAGTAACACCCTGGAGGAAAACCTTGACATCAGGAATGATAGTAAGACACCTCTGAAAGAAGACAGAGAGAGCAGAATTCTGAACCTTAAGAGAACTCAGACTAAGACCCTTATCCACACCATCCTGGATAAAGGAAAGAAATGTAGGAAGGTCAAAATCCTGAGACAGGTCTTTCTCAGCACAACAAGATAGAAAGGTTGACCAAACACGATGGTAGGCCTTAGAGGAAACCGTCTTAAAGGCACTAAGCATAGTAGCCACCACAACAGAAGAAAATACAGGATTCAATCTCCATGCCGCCAAAGACAGATGATGAACATCTTCCTTCCAGAGGTAACCCTGTAGAAGAAGGTCCGGACGGGGGGGGGGGGGGGAGTCGAAGAGGTTCCGCCACTCAGAGGTCCAGAAGCTCTGGAAACCAAGCCTGTCGGGGCCAGTACAGAGGAATATGAACTGTGGAAATGGAAGGAACATGCTCCTCTGCCCAGGACAAAATAGCCTTGACCTCTAGCCAGCAGAGACTTCTTCCTCTGCCTTGCTACCGCTGTGGTGTGGCAATCCTCCAGTTGCCGTGTCCAGTGATGTAGGGCATGAAATATCGCCCAAAGCTCCAAGACATTGATGGGAAGGAGAGATTCCTCCTGAGACCACCACCCTGAACACTCAAGTGCCCCAGCACCGCTCCCCATACACAGAGACTGGAGTCAGTCGTCACTGTGGTCCAGAAGGGAACCAGGAAGGGTCTGCCTTTCAGGAGACTGTTCAGGTTGAGCTGCCACGAGAGGCTCTGCTCCACTTGAAGAGGGAGAGATAGGGATCTCTCCAGGAGATCTGGATGGCCCCTGCATGCCAGGATTAGAAACATCTGAAGGTCCCTGGTGTGAGCCATGGCAAACGGACTGCTTCTATGGTGGAAATGAACTTCCCCACCAAGGAAGACAACTTCTTGGCTGGAACTGGATCCTGAGACAGGATGGCCTGGACCTTCAGTGCCATCTGATCAGCCACTTTGTCCGTGAGAAACACCATCGCCCTTTGAGTGTCAAAGAGGAGGCCCAGAAACACCATCCTCTAGGAAGGAACAAGGTTTGACTTGTCCAAGTTGATGATCCACCCGTGATGGGAGAGTGCATGAATGCAGTCCTGTACCTGCTGATGAAGGAGTTCCAGAGAAGAGGCCTTCAGAAGGAGGTTGCCCATGTATGGAGTCACCCTGATGCTGTTCCGATGTAGGACTGAGATCAATGGTCCCAGGACTCTGTTGAAGACTTGAGGAGCCGTGGTCAGGCCAAAGGGGAGGGCAGAAAACTGGAAATGCCCTCAGTCGCAGGCAAAGTGGAGATACTGCCGACTCTCTGGATGAATGGTGATGTGTAGATAGGCATCTTGAAGCTCCAGAGAGGCCAGAAATTCCCCAGGGGACATAGCCACTATCACTGTATGCAGAGACGCCTGGCTGAATTGGGACCTGACCACAAATGAGTTGAGATCTTTCAGATCCAAAATGGGATGACAGCCACGGTCCTTCTTGGAAACCACAAAGAGGTTGGACTAGAATCCCAAGCCCCTCTCCTGAGGGGGAACTGGTTCCAGGACCGCCTTGTCCAGAAGGGCCTGTATAGCTTCCTCGAAAACGCGGCGCTTTTCTGCTCCCAAGGGAAAACGAGAAACAAGGAACCTGGGAGGAGGAATAGAGGTAAAGGGAATACTGTATCCCATGGCCACCACTTGTAAAACCCACGGGTCCACCACAGAGGCCTGACAAGCTGAAAGGTAGCGGCATAGGCGGCCACCTACCTGCGGGTGGGGACCTGGGTTCGGTGAGTCATGCAGAAGGAGGTTTGGAAGCCTTGGGCTTTGCGGAGGACTTGGATCTCCACTGCAGCTTAGACTTGGATGAGGAGCGCGGAGCCTGAGGTTGCTTGGCGTGAGTCTGTCTGAAAGAGAAGAAAAAGCTGATTCCTTTTGACAGGCGCCTTCTTCCTCAGGACCACCGATAGGTGAGTACTCTTCCCTCCAGTGGCCACGTTGATGAGATTCTTGAGCTCAGACCCAAACAGGGAGGATCCCTGAAAAGGCAAAGACAGGAGCACCTTCTTGGAGGCCGTATCAGCAGACCAGATCTTCAGCCAAAGAGCCCGTGTGGCTACCACAGTCAGGTAGATGCCCTGGCTAGCATACGTACAGCGTCAAACAGGGCAGCAGAGACATAATGCTGAGCCTCGGCAATGTTAGAGAGAAGATGCAACATGTCAGAAGTAGGGGCCCCCTGACGGACAGCAGAATAGAGCTGTTCAGTCCAAACGGCCACAGACCTATTTACCCATGCAGCCACGAAGGTAGGGTGAAGGGCAGAGCCTGCCGTCGCAAAAATAGCCTTCAGAGAAGTCTCAAGCTTCTTATCAGTCCAGTCTTTGAGAGCAGAGGTGTCAGCCACCGGCAAAGCAGTGGACTTAGAAAGCCTGGAAACTGGGGCATCCACTTTTGGGGGGGATGAACCCACTGTGTGAGGGCTGTATCAGAAAATGGGTAAAGTTTAGCAAACGGCCTAGACACAGATGGTTTCCTGTCTGGAGATTTCCACTCCCTAGACACCAAGCGGTCAAGGGTGGGGTTAGGTGGAAAACAAGCATGGGGCCTAACAGGCTCCTGAAACACATCAGAAGGGTCAGAAGAAGCCTCCTGCACCAAGGGAATGTTCAGGGTGGACAACACAGCCCTGATCAGGCCCTCAGCTGAGGGAATGGGGTCCACCTCAAAGGGGTCCCCAAAAACTGAGATGAAGGAACAGCTGAACAGTCATCATCAGTCACCAACAATTCCTCCTCAGAGGAGTCAGAGACATCAGGTACACCCGGAGGTTTAGGCAAGGAAGATCTGATGGGGTGGGGGTCTGCCACAAGTGGAAAACCCCTGTAAAGTGGATGGAAGAAGCTGTAAGGTGGACTGGAGGTTCCCGGTAGTAGACAAACTCTTGCATCTATACTGGCTCTAGTGCATGGCTGGAGGCCCCTGCAGGGGATTCAGGGGCAGCAGCGCATGCTGGGCAAACATGACCTGAGTATTCTCTAGGTAACCCTGAGTGACACGAGGAGTAATGAGCAATGGGGGACACAGATGCCCCAGTATCCTTAGTCTTCGGTTTAGTCCCAAAGTCTAATGAAGTAGACATTCCCACAGAGTCAAAACATTGACCGGATGGCAGAGCAAGGGCAAACACACAAAATAAGCCATCTCTGACCACGCAACAAGGAGCGGTTGCAGAGATATGTCCCAAACTGTAAAGTCGAATAGAAGTGAATTGCGCAATGGCGTCTATGCGGTAAAGGCACGGAACAAAGTTAACGAGGTGAATACCAAATGTAAAACCACTCAAAAGATCACTAGAATAAAACAGTAGACCCAATAAACACTGGTCCCAGTAGTGAAAGTGCCCAAAACCCCCCAAAAAGGTGCTAACCAGCAAGCAAAAGGGTTATGTTACCACAGAAACTTACTCCAAACACCTCACAGACATACAGATAAACCCAATTAGTGCACGAGTACGTAATAGGAATTCCAAATGAGACCCCTGTGCTGAGGGGAAGCATTGGACATGTGGACCTCAGCAGTCAAAGGGTGCTCACCTTTTCAGCAGGTCTTCTGTCTTCAGATTACCATATATCAAAAAGAAGCCTCAGTGGCAACTCCTGGGGAAAGAACTTGCAGCCAAGATTTTCCCACAAGGGTTTAGGTCCACAAAAGCACCTGGTAAACTGAGGTATCCACATTTGGGTGATGGGAATTGTTAGTGGTGGTATTCCATCTCTAACAGAAAAATAATAAAAAAAAGCTACTATAGCAGAACTGTTCTCTTGCTTGTGTCTTGGCCAAGGAACAAATCTTCCTGGTTGGGGATTGGCTAGCTGCAAGCTAAGTAGAGGAGGCAGGCTCCTCCCAGCAGTCACTTCTCAGAATTGTTCCTGCCTATTAAAGGGGCCGATTGGTTACCCAAAGTTACCAGTAACCTGTATTGGACTACAGAGAAAGTCTTTAGAGTCTGGTTGATCCACGGGGAGCTGACGGGAGAGTGCATCAGCCTATCCGTTTCGAGAAACCAGACAGTAGGTAAGTTGAAATCAGAAATGGGGAAAAGAATATAACCAATCTTGCCTGATGTGGGCATAAACTCTTAGCCGTTTAGAGGCATTCCAAGTTCTGAAGACAGTTGTTTGGCAACTTCTAATAAATGGCACCATTATCCAAGAGTAAGTTTGATCAAGAAGTTATTTATTACAGACACTGTCATACCTTTCTGAAGGTGACAGTTTACAAAAAAAGAAAATCACAGAGTACAGTAAATATTTAGGACTACTCTGTCGAGACATCACAGCTCCAACAGCAGTTTCAGTGGTGTTGACTTAAAGAATATAAGGTAGATCAGCTTCAGAATGCTTGAACACTGGTGCTTGAGAGAAGCACTTCTTGTAGAGCTCGAAAGTTGCCTTGGCAGTATCAGACCAAAGAAAGCAAGACTTGGAACAGGTTAAATGTGTAAATGGGCCAACTACCTTTGAGTAGTTTTGGATAAACCCACAGTTACAATTCTGAAGCCTAGAAATTCTATTGTGGAGGTTTAAAAGGTGTATTTTTCCAGTTTGGCAAACAAACTATGTAGGTTAAGACAGGATAGGATTCCACCTTCTGAGTCATGCAACTTAGGGCCTGAGCTAGCCCCCAGGATCCATACTCATTGTTCTGTCACGAATGTAGGAGACTGGATCCCGATGGCAGGACAAAGAGCTGATATGAAGCCTAAGGTTCACGGTCTCTGCAGAAGAAGCTAGGGAGCAAGCTTGAGTGTGAGTCTGGGGAGCGGAGGTAGAAATCAGTGTAGCCTTGCTGCTATTGAAACCTTATTAAAGGTGCTGGCCGTGAAGTCAGATATCCCACCCCTGGTTGAGTCAGAGGCCTGACCAGTTTAGGTACACTGGTATCCAGGGGAAAGCAGAGAAACTGGAGACAGAGACAAAGTAGTAGTCAAGGCAGGCAGACTTCAAAAGAAGTCAAGGTACAAGCCAAGGTCAACTAAAGAATCAGATACAACAACAATATGATTAGTAGGAGCCAGCATGGTTTTCTGAAGAATAGATTTATTCAAACTAATTTATGTGCATTTTATGAAAGGGTAAGTAGTAATGTGGACAACAGAACTACTATTGATATAGTATACTTGGATTTTGCAAAAGCCTTTGACACAGTGCCTTACAACAGGTTACTGCATACATTAAAAGGCTTTGGTTTCGGAGGTTATATCTGTGTATGGTGTAAGGGTTTCTCTGCTACCGACTTTTGGCTAATTTTTGTTTACCTTTCTCTTGCCTTCCATTTTTGCCTCCTGACAACCCCTCGGTACCTCGGCTCATTTGTGACCATACTTGTTACTTCCCAGATATCCTTGTTTGCTCATTAATCTGCTTGTTTTGACCACTCTCCGTGTTTCTCTGTATTCCAGAGCACCCCAGCATACTACTTACCTCTCTGATCTGGGTTCCCTGCTCTCGGATGACCCTGTGGCCACTTGGAGATTCTCCGTTTATGTCCTGCACATACCCCAGGGCTCTTCTAGCCTTGCGTTGAGTTCCTAGTCGTTTCTGCCTTATAGTGTGTTCCATTTCCCTCAGTGTTTTCCCCAATGATATATCATCTTAGGTGTTCCCTCGTGTTCTAGCTAGTTATTCCCCATGTTGGAGCTTTGGGCCTTCTCAGGTTTGCGGCTGGACAGGATCCTTTCGAAAGAGTGGCTGATTTGGTTTGAGGCCCATCCCCTGGGGTGCTGGACCTGTCTGCCACAGGGATTACTGTGTGGATTGGACGTAGTCTTAGTGGTTGGGCTCTCCTGATAGGTGGAGGCAACACTTGCGGAGTTATACTGTGGTCTGTCCACTATAACAGCAGGATACTGGGTGTCTCTCTCTCCTTGGTTGGCAGCTTCAGTGGGACTATATCACATGGTTATTAGCAGTCCTAGCCTGCTGGTCCACAGGGGAGCGTCATTGCTTTTGGTATCTCCTATGGATTGTGTTTTCACTATGGAGGCGATCTTAACCAACCTGTTATCATAGTGGCTGTTCCGCTTCACTTCAGTCTCAGGGGTGATTGCAAAATCTTCTCTGAAGAAGGCTTCAGCAAAAAGTAATCCAGTAAGGGAGTCAAGGAGATTCCCAGAGAGTGGATGTGAGCCCCCAGGGCTGACATGACCTTTGTAAAGATGCATGGAGTGGATGCCAGGCCAGAAGGAATGGCAGAAAACTAAAAATGATACTATTGGAATGCAAACTGAAGGAGGAATTGATGATCCGCGTGGGGGATAGGAATATGCAGATAAGCATTCTGTATAGCTAAAGAAGCCAAGAACTCCCCTGGACACATGGCAGCAATGATGGCGTGCAAGGACCAGAGTGAGCACAAAATGATTTTAAGTCCAGAATGGGACGGCATCCACTTTTTTTTTTTTGAACTATGAAAATATTGGAAGAGAACCTGGCATAATTTTCCTGCAAAGGAATTGGTCTCAACACCTGCATATCTAGCAGGGAGGAGACTGCATCTAAAATGGATGACAGTGCTCATGACTGTGATAAACTCTAAACATGAAGAAATGACTTGGAGGAAGGGTCTTGAAGTCTGTGAAGTACCCTTATGAATTATGCCCAATACCTACTGGTCCATGCACTATGGACAAATTGTAGAGGACCTTCTACTGCCTGAAGCGGATAAGAACCAGCGAGTCATGAGATTGTCAGTCTTGGGCATCTGTAGGGGTTTCTTTCCTAAACAGTGCTGTTTGGATTTTTGGGTGGAATGCACCTAGGATCTTCAACAGCCAAGGCATCCGCCAGTCCCAAAGCCCTATTCTTAGCAAGGGGAGAAATTGAGGGAGGTATACTGTAGGGGCAGTCCACTCTGCTAAACTCTCAGAAGAGAAAAGATATAGAAGAGAGATGCTCCTCTTTAGGAATAACCACCTATCAGGCATCCTTCATTTCTCCAGGAGTACCCGATCTAGGGAATAGTGAGGAGGAAAAATGGCAATTTCCTTCTTGCTTCTCTTGAAAATATCAGGGGAAGAGAAACTAGAATCAGAGGCCCCTGAGCCCTTAAGTGTCTATAAAACAGCACATAATCCATTCACATCAGTTTCACCAGCATCAGAAGAACCCCCCAATAATGGTGTCTTCAGCCACTATAACATGGCTCAAGTGCCTTTTGGGGGTGCACAGGGTGTCCCATGGACCAAGAGTCCAAGACACTTTGAACAGATGAATGGATTGAACTAACGGAGGTTTTAACCCATGCAGGCTCTTGCTCAGCAGACGAGAGCCCTGGAGGTTGAGTAGGGGGTCACAGAACAAGAGGGATATAGATAACCAGAAAATTCCCCAGAAACACCAATCTGGCATGAGAAGCAAGGGGTTAAAAGAATAAAGAAACCTTAGTAGCCTTAGACTTGACCATGTCTTCCTTTGAAGATGTTTCTGACATTATCAGGAGACCCCTTAAGGTATAAAGTTAAAATAGTTTAAAAGTAGAATTAAAGTACTTATAAATATTTAGCAGTACATATTTTACTGCAAGGGGTTAATGTAGAAAGCAGATAGGAGAGACCATCCTTTGCATAGCGAGCAGAATCCAAAATGGAAGAGGGCTGACATAGGACCACCCCTTCCCTTACCATAAGGCCCAGGAAGAATGGTGTAGTGGCTTTTCAGCCATTGCTAAAGGGCTACCCCCAATATCAGGGGGCTCCTGTAACCTTTGTGGTAAGTTAGAACCACTACCAGCCTGCAAAACATGCACAGAGGAAAGATAAGTCCCAGATAAGAATGCTAGGTTTCACCTAATACGGGTGCCACAAGGCCCTTATTAAAGACACCACAACCCAAAAAAGCAAAAAGTTTAGAAAACTTAACAAAAGCCATGAAAGAACTGAACCAAAATAAACATGAAAGTGCCAGTCATCCAAGTTATAGGCAGAACAAGCAGATAGGAGGACACCTAATAGGGTATTATACAGGCAGTGGCTATTTAAAAGAGAAGCATTGCCGTTGCATCCAACCTGTTGGAAGGTCACTTTTAAAACTGAGCATTTCAGGTGGGGTTAAAGGGGGTATGGGAGGGAGTCCCCATCTCATAACTTTTTGATCAATTACTATACCTTTCTCATGGAGGGGACTTTACACTATGGTTCCTGTGTTCCACATAGGACATAAGAAAAATATCTTTGCATACATGAACCGAGCACCATCCTACTCGTGTACATATGCATATATCATAAGCAGTCCATTGGAGGTATAGTATGTTATCTAAACAGAAATAGCCTTGTAAACAAGATGGTGCTCAGTGCATGTCATAAAAATCATCTGTGCTGCAAAGGAGTAAAATAACCAGTAATAGTGATTGTCGGAACATTAGGACGGACATACAAGCTGTTTTAAAGAACATGTTTCCAGATAACACTTTCCATTTAAAGCAACTGAATGCAAGCTATATTCTAAAGGAACAGCATCACCTAAAAATGAAAAGGGTCCATATAATTTCAATTTCATATACTCCTATCCATATTTGTAAAACAACATTCTGTATCAGTTATAACATCTGTCATAGATGAATGTATAGGAAGGCTACAGGTTTTGGCTACATTTAAAGTTTATCTTATTGGTATGAATTTGTTTACTTCAATTCTGAAATGCATTGCAATTCTCATATATTGGTAACTTGAATAAACAATCAGGGCAAATATACATGTAATAAATAAATAATTAAATCCTAGGTATGTGATATTTAGAAGGGAATGGTTTGGTTATAGTATCCTTGAAGATAAAGTGTCGAAGTGTTACAAAAGCTGGCACACTGATATAAATGTTAAGCCAGACACTGGCGCCTGAATGAAGGACTACTGGTTAGTATTAAAAAAAAGAGGAGTGGGAGAGTAGAAAAAGTTTGGAAAAATTATATTAACTAGGAAAGCTAATTATATCTCTTTCCATTTCAGACTTTCGCCAACCTGGGGACTAAAGGTTATGCTTATGTACCACAGGTTGCTAAAACCCAGCAGTTTCACATATGCAATCATCTTTTTGAGGAAACACAGATGATCTGATAACAGCAACATTTTGTGTTTGTGTTAAATGCCACTCAGCTAACTAAAATCAAAAGCACTATAGCAAAACATTTCCTACAATATTCATGCATGCACATCTGACATCAGGGTGAAATACCTTGCAGTGTAATCTTTTAAGCGTTTCCCCTACTGTGTATGTATACAACTAATTTCCTTGGTACTGGTTTGCCTTGTCCTTGAGTTATGAGTGGCTGCTCTATTTTATACAGGTGCTGTATTACATCTGAGGCAAATAAAATAAATTCTGCAGTCAGCTGGGTTATAGAACATAAAATCACTGGCAAACAATAAGCTTAAAGTAGGATTTGCTATAACATACTATCAGCTTCAGATAATTTCTTACCACCAACGGCTTGCAAATGCCAAGGCGAGCCCTTCCTGGTGGCACAGATGTTAATATTTGCACAGCATCATCCAACGTGGCATTGTCCATATAATTGTCATTTACAAAGACCAAACGGTCACCAGGCAGGATTTGGCAACTTTTTTCTGCCACACCACCTGCTACCAGAGACTGAATCACAAGGACGGTCCTTGCTGGATCTAAAGGATCCTGAAGATGGAGCCAGAAACCACAAACAGAGAGACAGATCAATGTAAGCTCATCTGTTACAGATACATACACTGCACTTTGCTATATCTTGTTAAGGCAGCGATTTGCATGACAGCTCAAGTCATTACAGAATAATTACAACTATGATTAGTAAAGTATTAGAAAAATGATTTGAAAAGAATATAGGTGATATGGCTGTTTAGTAAAGTAAAAGCAAAAATAATTAATAACGAATAAAACATTATTTTTGAATGAAAAATACTTTTTATATACAAGATGTCACTTTTTTCACACATTAATTTATTGAATGCTACAGAGATTACTAATGCAGGTATTTAGCTTGATTAGCAAGAGGAATTACAAAAGATTGAAGGCCATAGGTAATGGAACAGATAATTAACCACTTTAATGCTGAGATTAAGGAATCAGTCCTAAACTTTTTCCACAGAGTAAATCCTGCATTAATACCTATCGTAACACAAAAAACTGGGCCCAGCTCTTTGATACATTTTTATCGCCTCATATTTGCACCCTTCACTCAAATCCCTCACATGGAATAATGTTGTTTAGAGTCCAACGGCTATTGTAGTTAACATGTCACTTCCTCCCCCACCCCAGGTAATCTGATACGCAAGCCAGAAAGCAATGTGATTCCAAATACTCTGTTTTATTTGCAAGGTGCAACTTCTTCTAATTACAAGTGCACAGTAAATGTCCTGAATTTTAGGATCTCCTGGGAGTTTTAGGAATCACTCTCACATTTTGAAGTTAAATAAACTGAAATATATTAAGGGAGTAGTAATAGTTTAATCAAAATGTATCATTCTAAATCTGTTTCTCACACTTCATAAATTCCACCATTTAAAAAAGTGCTGACAACATCAACATAGTTACAGATCTAAAGATACACAAGACTCTAGATTCAGATATACAATGAGGAGCAGCCAAAGTGAGTGGCACAACCTAGCCTTTGAGGCCAGATTCCCCTATAAAAATGCTTGGAAAAAAACAAATTTTAGAACCTTTTGTTAATGCATGGAGCAAAACAAGGAGGAAAAGAAGGAACAGCCCTAAAATAGTCATACACTCTCACAATGCCCACCCTTTAGTACTAGTAGACATTTTCAGCATAAAATTAATTCAGATTCAAGTCAGTCATACAGACTTTTAAAGGCACGTGTTTTTCCTATTCGTAATAGAACATGGCAATATAAAAATAAGTTCTGAGAGTTTAAACCACAAAAGCATGTATATCGTATAATATAAAAGGCCAGATGTATGTTTGTCCAATGCAGTCATGCTCAGTACAGACTGCCCGAATGTCCGACGTCAGATGCAGTCATGCGCAGTAGAGACAAACGCAGGTGCTGGGAGGCCCATGTACACAGGCTTTTACACTAGTGTAATATAGTTAACTAGTTGAACAGCCAGTTACACGGGCCACAGTGCCACTGCCACCTGGTCGCGGGGCAGTCACGCTCAGTAGAGACTGCCCGCGCCACAGATGATACAGAGCTGGACACTCCTTCAGAGTCTACTGCGCATGACTGCAGTACGCGCAGCAGTGTCTACTGCGCATCTTGCGGCGTTACACACGATTTAGCGAATTATTATATAAGATTATGTATCACACCAATTATGCAGTAATTTACACGTTTCTGTAGCCATTTCAATAAATAAGGAAGGATGTTCTTGCATCACTGAGTTTAAAATCAAAAAGGGTATATGGGGAATCTTAATTAAAGTTTTAGTTTCACTGGCTAAGTAGCAGCCATGAAGCTGCTCAGTATAGTTTATCTGGTGCATTATGGGACACTTTACAAACAAATATGTTGATAGTCATTTTCAGATGCTGTGTGCTGCTACATTCCAGCACTGTTAAGAGAATTGCAGCATCATATATTTGTGCTGTTACCAATGGCTGAAGCTATAGAAGATACTGTGCAAGTCCCTTGCGAAAAGAACTAGACATCAGTCAGTCATATGTGGCAGACATTAGTTTATTTGCTTCTACCATAGGTAATTCTAAAAGCTTGCATTTACATCACAGTTCTTTGCAGCAAAAGTAATGATTGTAATGAGGTGGTGGAGAATAGTCCAGCCTAATTGCAAGTGTGGGAATGTGACTAGATAAAGCTACAGTATATAAAGTTCATAAGACTTTAATATGACTGAAACAGACATGGCAGAGTAAAAGTAAAAGTATCTCTACAACACACACTTTCAGTGAGGTCTCTTCATCAGGCATGTTTAGAATGAAAGCGGAATACAAAATATATGACATTTTGTACATTCATGCAGACAGGCAAACATGTTTTGTGGTTGTACCTTCTAACAACTAACCAACAGGCTATGTAATTGCCACTGTTGCATTATTATTTATATAAACAAGATGATCAACCTTTGCAAAATTGAGTCACATCACAAATAAATATTTAAAAAATATCCAGTTTTGCCCTGATCTGGTCAGCAGCATCTGCAGTAATAGCTATAGAAGAGCTAGCTGAAGTTCAAATTTGATTGCTATAAACATGTATTTCCTCTCAATATACCTTCTCTAGTATTCTCTTTTCTGATTCTCCTTTTTCTTTTCTTACAGTCTCTTGCTTATTCTTATTTAGTATTGTCATGGTCTTATCCATGGGCCCCTTTCATTGAGTGTACAGGCAGGAGGGTTGTGTGTATGTGTTTGTGTCAAAGGATATTACAATACTGATTTAACCTTTGTCTCGGTGGCGTTCATTTTGCCATTTTTTCCTGCTTGATCACAGGTGAATAAATCAGAGGCTTGTTCATTTTTATTCAATCGCCTATACTGAAGCAAGGACATTATTATCTAGGATTGCCAGAAAGATCTGCAATGCATTATCTGCATAAGATGCATGAAGTTAGGGTCCTGAAAAGTGCTATGGGATAAGAGCATACTAATAAGTTGTGACTAAAGGAAGCAGTGAATATACAAATAAAAGTATCAAAGTATATGTTTATTATTAGGAAAAAGACACAATTACTGATTTTTTTTATAAAATATACAAGCATTGTGGGTTTGTTTTTGTTTTTTACTTTGGGTAACATTGAAATATACGGCCTCAGGTAGCCTTTCATTTATATTAAATATATTTGAAGGGATAGAAAAAAGCCCTGGTCCCCTGGCACAGGATCTTGTGTACCAGAAAGCCTCAGCCGCTGCAGAACTTCACAGAAAGCAGACATGTAAAGAAGCATTCTGCTTTTATGGATTCAGACTCAGAGACAGAACAGTAACCAGCTGCTCTGATTTCAAAAGGACTTGAAGCAGATGCATATTTTACTGCTCTGGAATATTTCCATATCCATGTGTATGGTGCCTTATTATGCACAATTATTTAACCCTTTAGGTGCCACATCACAGTTCAACTCACTGCTTCACAATATACTGGACACCATCTGGCACTAAAAGGGATAAAGGGAAAATGTTATAAAACGTAATTGCATTAACCCTTTGAGTGCCAGAGGGGCATACAACAAATTGCAAACCAATGTGTTGTGTACCCCTCTGGCACTCAAAGGGTTGAAAAAAAATATGCACCAAGCCAGATGTACTAAGGTGAAATGGAATAACCTTGAAGCTTACCAAATGCATTATAGGGGACACATTAAAATGTACAAAATTCCCACTGATTTAAATAGGGATTTTAACCCCTTAAATACAAAATAGGTATCCAACACATTGTTTGCAAATGTGCTGGAAATCTCTCTTTATCATTCAAGTGGTTAAAAGCCCAATTTATTTGTCCCTGTGATGAGGATGATTTATCTCACAATTACTCCAGTTCCTCTTAGTACATCAGCTTCAGTGTCTTATTTGGTGATATTTTTTGTTGTAAAGAATTATAATGTCCAGCACTTCTGGAAGCAATCATTTTGCTCCAAGTCGTATTAATGATGCACAGAGGTGAGGTGATCAGTGAATTGGTATCCAAGTAGAACAGTGGTCTTTTGCGATTCATTGCTTGTAAAGTGCTCAAGTAGGAGAAAAATCTTTCCTATATCTTTAACTCTGAACTTGCGTTTGCCGAAAAATTAATGAGCAACCTGGTAGTAAATCTCAATTTAGCAAAAACATGATTGCCCCTCCCAAATGTTTGAAAAAAAGCTGTACATTAATGAAACATTTACAAAAACTGAATAAAAACTGCATGAATCAAAAAGTGTGGTTAAAACTTGCAATAAAAACTTTACATTTTTAACCCTTTCAGTGCCGGTGGGGTACGCAACTCATTGCTTTGCAATGCAGTGTGTACCCCTCTGGCACTGAAAGGGTTAAGGTTTATTTAGCCTAACTAATTTTTGGATCACAATATTCTTTTAACAAGAAGAGGCATAAAGAAGACAGCAAGGGAAATATTAGGGTGAGAGAATGTGATGAGAAAAGCGGTGTCTGTATAGTCATTTGGTATGTATTAAAGGGATAGTCATTTTTCACAAAAACAGCAGCTCCAATTAATCTACATAGTATTTGAGCCATAGAGTGTGTTATTTCAATACTGTCATAGTTGTAGTTCAAGAATAGTTGAATGATAAAGTATCCCAGTCCCGCCCCTTTTACCTGGTGTAACACTGCTCACCTCAGATGTGGAATCTGGTTGCTTGACCAGACAGATAACAGCAAGGGACAATCTTCTTACTGTAAGAACAACAAAAACCCTGCCCTCCTTGACAGGTTTTTCAGCTTTTTCCCTTACCTTAACTGAAGATTGTCCCTCTCTGCAATCTACCTGGGCACCTCCCTGCTGCTCTGAGTTAAGCAGTGTTACATCAGTAAAAGGGGTGGGAGGGGGATACTTCATCATTCAATTACTCTTGAACTACAGCTCTGACAGAATTGAAATAACTCTCTCCAAGGCCCAAAAACTATGATGATTAATTAGAGCTGATATTATTATGAGACATTACATTTCCTTTAAAGGTGGAATGTGCCTAAGTTTTAACCCTGTAAGTGTCAGGGGATTGGGCCATTTTATAGACCCTATAGGCCAGACAAATTTTCAAAACTTTTGCTATCCACTGTTTAGGTATGATACTTCTAGTGCAGAATAAATTCAGCTTCATTATGGTGACTTATGCAAAGTATATTTTCCATCATACCACAAACTGTTATATCATAAATATATAAAATATGTAAAAAAAAAAAAAAAAAATATATATATATATATACACACACACACACACACACACACACACACACACACACACATACATGCATCTATATATACACACATATTTTGCTTATATCAAACACTATATATAAAAAACATGTATGTTGGCTGTGAATGTTTCAACTGTTTTTAAAAAGTCCAGACTCCCATGTGTTTAATTAAAAAAAAAAAAAAAGTATAATTTTACCAGAACAAATGGGTATTTTCAATATTATGAACAAAATATGTTATTTTGAAAGTGAACCTTGTCTCCGTTCTGTCTCCTTCTGCAATTTTAAGGCAATCTTTTGCCTATAGGACACGCAGATCCAGACTCTGCCTTCACCAAGGAGACAGAATGGAGGCAAAGTTCACTTGTTCACTCAAAATAGCAAGCCACATATATTGCGGATATGTTGATGCGGGTTGAAATGATGTTTAAGCCCGCAACATGAGAATCTCTCCCTTATGATGCAGACAAGATTCTCATGTCTCCCTTTTCAATGTGGCGACATGGTTAATGCGCCATTTAATTGCTCGCACAATAACATGAGATATTTTTAAAGTGAACCAAGTAATACACCTCTGAAAAGGGACAGATCAGGCTGAAATCTGGACCTTGATAGAACCAAGACTAAATCCTTTCTGAAATCCATCCTGAATAAAAGCCAAAATAGCTGGAAGAAAAAAAGGGGATGTGGCAGTGACCCCTGGTCTTCACACCACTTGAAAAAAAAACAATGACCAGACCAAAAATACTTTGGACAGCTTACTGGACTTCATGATGGTTGCGATGAAATGTTCATAAGACAACCTCTCTCCTTAAAAGGCTGGTTTCAAGAGATAAACCATCAAATGTATGTGATGTGAACAAGAGATGCTCAAAATATATTCTTACTAAACAAAATAATACACAATATAAATATCCAAATTAAGTAAATAATACAATGATATAATAAACAGTGTGAATAGTGTGAATCCCACTATATATCAAACATATGTATACTCTTTATAAAGTGATAACAGAACAATTTCTAATACAACATACACCAATAGAAATATAATAACAGCTGTATATACTGTAATACAATGAATTTCAGTACTCACATACAACCCAATAAAACACCAAATGGATAATCACAGAATGGACATATAGTGTGATCTGTTTATCTATATAGTCCACAAATAATCTGTCAAACAGTGTTCTGTCATGTAGATGGACGATCAATGCCAACTTACTTAAAGGGATAGTAATACTTCGTTTTATCTTTATTTTATTTTGTAGGCATTAAAAAAACATGAAGAATGATATAAGTCTTATCTCTCAAACCTTTATGGTTTAAGAGATATTCACAAGCAAAGTTTCCCCTCCCGCCCCTTTTACCTAGTGTAAGCCATCTCTTCTCAGATGTGGAATCTGGTTGTGAGACCAGACAGATAACAGAAGGGGACAATCTTCTTCCGATGAGAGCAATGAAGGCCCTGCTCCCCTTGACAAGTTTTTCAGGTTTTTCCGTTATCTTAATTGAAGATTGTCCGTCTCTGCAGTCTACCTGGGCACCTCCCTTCTGCTATGGCTGAGCAGTGTTACATCAGTAAAAGGGGAGGGAGGGGGATACTTTGTCATTGAATTACCCTTGAACTACAACTCTGACAGAACTGAAATAACACTCTCCAAAGTCCAAATACTATGATGATTAATTACAGCTGCTTTTATTATGAAACTTTACTATTCCTTTAAAGGAGACCCTCAAAGTGGGGAAAAAATATAGAGAAAATACAGCTGAGAACAGTAATCTAATAGCATCTGAAGACTCTGTACATCTCTGGATTAGAGGGAACACTATGTGGGTCATAAAGGTGTTGGGCCCATGGTCCTAGTATTATACCCAATATCCTGATAACAGCAAAAGTCTGCTGTTCTATATTTGAATATGCTTCTGACGTCTCTGCCCTTGAAAAAGATCTGTGCATTTTGGATTGTGAGAGATTGCAGTTTCATATCTTAATCTAGGTTTGAGTTCGGCAAGAAAAGAAAAACTCTTCTTATCCAGTATAAAATCACATGGTTTAATCTTGGAATTCCACTTTCACAATTATATGCTGCCTCACAGCATATGTATCATAATACAAAAAATTATCTAACTACTTTCCTGTCACTCATCAATGAGCATCTTACTGGGACTGATACAGATAATATAACCCTGAACAATACTGTGCTTTTTTTTTTTTTTTGCAGCTTAAAAGACGTGCTTCAGAGCAGACTGAATCGATCCATTAGGTTGATGGAGAACTTAAGTGCATTTGCTGACTCAGGAGAACTTCAGAATATTCTCAGAGCTAAGATATATGTATATTGGCCAAGAGAGGGCAGTAAAGATCAATAATTCCGAACAAATGCGGTTATAGCAGCAGTCACTTTTGTGATGTGCACAGCACAAACTGCTGAAGGACATACTTTCTAAAAGAACATAACCTATACTTCATACATTACTGGTCCCTTACAACAGAGAAAAGAAACTCTAAAATGTGAATAACTAATGCACAAAGAACCAGATTATTGTATGTTTTTTAAACTTTACATCAAGCTGACAGTCATTTAAAGTTCAACACAGAGAAGCATTTGTATATTCACTTATACCAGTACTAAATTTAGCAGGTACAGGACCCTGGAAAAAAGTCTGTGCAGGGTCCCTGTAAAGTATATGAATTGTAATCTATACAGCAACTTTACACTACATAAGGTGCCCACATGTTTGGGGGTACAATGCTGACAGTGCTTGTATTACCAAAAAATTACCTAACTGCATAGGTCCTATTAAAACCTAATGTAAAGCAATATATCCATATTGTATATAGCAGAGATCAGAAAAACAATGAAACCGGGGTGATCTGTACAGAATTACAGTTAATTCATAGCTGGCTAAAGAGCTTACTTCCAAATCATTTTCAGATATTCCCCGTCCAAAAAGTACAACACTGTACCTGAAGAGTTCAACTATCAACACTTAAACACTGAATTGATGCACAGATAGAATTCAACAGTACAACCTCCACGTAAAATGTCTGTTTATCATATGGTAATTCTTAAATCACTCCTTAATCCCAATGTGATCGGCATATATTGCATTAATGAGCCAGTGCCACTGCATTAGGTGATCAATTTCAAACAGCTCAAAGACCTTCAAAGGCCATTTAAATCAAATCTAACATCAGGTAACCCTTCCCTATCTGTGTCCCATAGACAAACACACAACACATATAAGGCGCAATCCATTGTGCAAAAGGAGAAGCAACAGACCATTTGCGGAAGTGATCCTCCTAAATCCCAAATTCCAGCTCCCAACATATTTAGCTAACAAGCAGTAACATTTTAAATGTAGAGCACTCCTGGTAAATCTGTGCTCAATAAAAGAACAATTGTTCACCATAGTATTGTTCTAATTGCATAAAGTTCAATGCATTTGCAGTAGTGTGGATAATAGGCAACCCTCAAAGGGTTCTCTTGTTTCAAGACAGAGATGGGCATTTGTTTCTGTCAAGAGTGATACAAAGCTAGGATTTGTACAGTGGCCAAAGTAAGTAAGCACACATACTCACAGAAACACACACTCCACACTGAATTTTTAAACATTTTATTATTTACAGGGAGGAATAACGTGTCTGCTAATGAGAGAAAAAAAAACAGACAAATATTTAACTTATAACTGAAACTGGTGGTGACCTGTCAATCAGCTCCAACTTGTCTCTTCACCAGTGCCCCTCGGTGAGCTCAACTGGGCTGGTGCAACATGATGATGTCACTGCATCATGGTGCCACCTTCTAGGTCTCGACAGGGCATGGGAGTATAAATCATATGGACTAGGATGCAGGGGCCCCCACTTAACCTTTTCAGTGCCAGAGGCTTGGGCCATTTCCTGTACCCTGTAGGCCAGACACCTTTTCAGCATTTTTGCTATCCTTCTGTTTAGGCTTGATTTCCTCTGGGAATTTCTAGTTATATATGGAAAACTATATAATGTTTTTTTTCAGAACGAATTGAGCTTTTTTTATGGTACCTTACATAAAGAGAATTTTGCATCGTGCAAAAAGCTATGATGTCATAATGACAAAAAAGTGAAAATGTACTTATTTTGCTAAAATCACATGCTATGTTTCAAAAACATTTACTTTGATTGTGAAAGTTTCAATTATTTGAAAAAGCCCCGAGTCCTCTGAGTAAAAAAAAAAATACCAAATTTGTATAGTTTTACCTACGTCTATGGCTAGCGTAGAGACCTAATCACCAGCAGCGCAAAATGGCATTTTCAACTTTATGAACTAATATGAGAGTTCTAGTGTTTTTGTGGTAAAGCTACCCTAAAACAGGGGAATAACTATATAAAACTATATATTTCTAGAAAATAGACACCCTGCTGCATCTAATGAGGGGTGACTTGCCTTCTTACCCCAAGCCTGATGTGCCCAAATGTTTCCAGAAGGTGGCACTAGAGGGGACAAAAAAAGCATTTTCTTACATTTCTGCCCTTTCAAATGCACTGAAGTCTGTGAAAACCATGGCATTTCCAACTGTATTCATTAGCTAGTGCCCTTAGGAGAAAAATTACACCCCATTGGTATGAGTTTACCTACCTCAGGGGGCGCTAGAAGTGCAAAAAGACATCTACTACAATCTCTAATTTTTTTCAAACATTACTTGTCTGTACAAAAATGGTTATAACAACTACAGAAGTAAATAAAGGGTACACAAACCATACCATTTTTGAAAGAAGACACCCTGCCGCATCTAATGAGGGGTGACTTGCCTTGTTACCCCAAGCCTGGTGTGCATAAATGCCTCCAGAAGGTGGCACTATTGAAAAAAAATGCATTTGTGCACACCAGGCTTGGGGTAATAAGGTAAGTCACCCCTCATTAGATGCGGCAGGGTGTCTTCTTTCCAAAATGGTATGGTTTCTCTACCTTTCCTGCATATCTATAATGGTTATGACACTTTTCATGCAGGCAGATAATATTAAAAACAAAAGTGTCAGGTTTAGGTAAGTGTTCCTAGCACCCACATAATGTAGGTAACCCAAACAAGTGGGGTACCATTTTTCTCATGTTGGTAGAAGGTACTGAATACAGTAGGAAATGTTATGGTTTGAAGAGGTGGAAATGTAAAAAAAACATTTATTCTTATAGTGCCACCTTTTGGAAATAATTGTGCACTTCAGCCCAGGGATAGAACGGCAAGTGACCCCTCATTTGATGCAGGTGAATGTCTGCTTTCCAAAATGGTATACATTTTATGTATCTAAAAGTTATGAACATTTTAGTACAAGCAGCCATTTCCAAAGAAGAAAACAGGTAGGTGTTATGTGCTTCTGGCACCCCTACAGTACGTCAACTCATACCAATGGGGTGCCATTTTTCTCCTACGAGCACTAGCTAATGAATACAGTTGGAAGTGCCATGGTTTTCACAGATTTCAGTACATTTGAAGGGGCAGAAATGTAAGAAAATGCCTTTTTTTCATTAGCGCCACCTTCTGGAGGCATTTGTGCACACCAGCCTTTGGGTAATAAGGCAAGTCACCCTTCATTAGATGCGGCAGGGTGTCTGCTTTCCAAAATGGTATGGTTAGTATACTCTTTCTTCACTTCTGTAGTTGTTATAACCATTTTGTACAGACAAGTAATGTTTGAGAAAATGTTAGAAAAATTAGACGTTGCAATAAGTGTAGTTTTGCACTTGTAGCGCCCCCTGAGGTAGGTGAACTCATACCAATGAGTGTAATTTTTCTCTTAAGAGCACTAGCTAATGAATACAGTTGGAAATGCCATGGTTTTCACAGATTTCAGTACATTTGAAGGGGCAGAAATGTAAGAAAATGCCTTTTTTTTTTCATTAGCGCCACCTTTTGGAGGCATTTGTGCTAATCAGGCTTGGGGTAACAAGGCAAGTCACCCCTCAATAGATGCAGCAGGTAATCTTCTTTCCAAAATAGTATGGTATGTCTACCCTTTCTTTACTTCTGTAGCTGTTATAACCATTTTTGTACAGGCAAGTCCCGTTTGAGAAAATGTTAGAAAAATCAGATGTTGTTGTAGGTGTAGTTTTGTGTTTCTAGCACCGTCTAAGGTATGTCAACTCATACCAGTGAAGTGTCGTTTGACTCCTAAGAGCACTAGCTAACGAATACAGTTGAAATTCTATAGTTTTCACAGATTTCAATTCATTTGAAGGGGCAGAAATGTAAGAAAATGCTTTTTTCTTACATTTCTTCCCCTTCAAATGTATTTTTTTTTCCTTAGGAAAAAAAACACGTCCCCCAAAATAAGTGACCCTGTGAGTGCCACAGGGGTCTACAGTGCATTGCAAAGCAATGTCCTGGTGACCCCTGCGGCACTCACAGGGTTACTTTTTTTTTTTTGTTTTTTTTTTGTTTTTTTTTTCCTCAGACCTCATGGGGGACATCAGAATCCCTCCTGGTGTCCCCCCAGCTATTGATCTCCCAGCCGATTGGGCTGGGAGATCAATTAGGCGACCTCAAGAGAGCAAAGGCTCTCCTGTCCTTCTGTCCTACCTCTGGCAGGAGCGAATCCGGCCAGGGAAAGTTCACTAATGTCATCAGTAATCATGTCACCGATGACGTTAGGAGGCTTCCCCCGATCCCGCCCACTCCTACCCGGAAGTTCGGGTAGAAGAGAGGGGAGAGTGGCGATATTGATCTCCCAGTGAGATCAACGATATTGATCTCCCAGTGAGATCATCTGGGAGATCAATTACTGGAGGGCCTTGAGGAGTGATCCTCATGCCCCCCCTCTAAGAGTGCCAGGCTCAATTTTTTTAAAATGCGGCCACTGCATGCCGGTTATACCGGCTCAAGCAATGAACACATTTTACCTGTACAACGTACAAGCTTGGCAGAGCTGTCCAAACTCGTACGTTGTACCCACTTGGCACTCTAGGGGTTAACAGTCTGGTCGAGATGGTCAGTGGGCCAGCTTTTTCCAATAGTAGGCCCACAATATTTAAGACAAATGTTTATTTGAGTACATTGCCCCAAATGAATCATATCTATACTGTTTAAGAAATGTAGGATTTTATAATCATTATTGAAAAAACAAATTACTTAATGGTAATTAGCAGCTACGGGTGAGATTATGTTGCACAAACTGACCCACAATAAAATGCATAATACACAGATCTCTGTGCAATCATTGGTCCATATATTGCTTTTGTTTGCACCAATAATCTCATAGCTCTTACTGTATAAAAATATTTCATTTTGATTGAGCTTGGTCCATTAGCATATGTGCTAAAACCAATAGCCCATGTAAGAATTTAGACAACAATAACCTACAAATCAAAGGCAAAGTGATAGTAATATAGTTGATGAGGGTGAAAAAAGGTCCATACAGTTTAACCCATGCCATGTCGCCCTTGTGATCCAGGGGAAACCAAAAATGCCCAAACGAAGCCACAATTGAGCAAGAAAACTCCTATCATCCACAATCAATTCAGCGGCTCCAAATTTATGATGGATGCAAAGTTGAAGGGAAAGTTCTGTAAAGAACTTGAGCGGGACATCCAGCAATTTAACATAGCACTTCTGGATGATCTGTATTTGGAATCTATTGCTGTCATTCTGTGATTTAGAGAATCCCTAGTTGCTCCATAATTCACAGATACACAACTATAAATGTATGATGTTTTTATCTAAATTCTGACATTAACCAGTGATTTCTGTGGAGGTGCATTTTGTGATTGTGTATCGAATAAATTTCCTACCTGGCTCAAAAAGTTAGTCAGATATTTCCCTGGATCAAAATCCTATCTGCTTTGAAACAGACTGTCACAATCCTCAGTATTGTTCTGAGCTAAAAAGGGATCCCCTACTTTTTTTTTTTGACAGCAACTATAGTATCTCTAAACACCGAATCCCCAGGAAAAGAATTCCACAACTTTACTACTCTGCCTTTGTTTTAGTCGAAAGCTCCTTTCCCTTTTTCTGAATGGATGACCTCTTGTTGTTTGCTCTACTCTGAGTTAATTGTTCCCCAGAGATTTCTTTGTATTGACATTGAATATATTTGAAAATGGTCATTAGATCACTCTTTAGGGGCTAGATTCTTTTACAGGTGCTAATTTTATCACTGCTTTTATCTCCGGTTTCCCCCATAGACTTCAATAGGAAAATGTTTGCCAAAACGGGAGTCAACATTTAGCACCTGTAATAGAATCTGGCCCTCAATGTCTCTTCTCTAGTGTTAACCTGTTTTTACATGTCTCACTTTATAACCCAAATCCCCCAATCCCTTTATTAGCTTAGGGGAACATCTCTCTACTTTTTCAAGTTCAATAATGTCTTTTTAAAACAGATCCCAAACTGAATTCCATATTATAAATTAGACCTTAGCAAAGATTTATATAGCAATATAATTATATTCCCATTCTGTGCATGTAATTATATATACATGATCATACCCTATTTGCTCTTGTAGCAGTGGAGTGCTACTGTCCACTGTTGTGAAGATTATGGTCAATCCATACTTCTAATTCTTTTTTTTTTTTTTAGGAGTACCCAAGTAGTTTCCTATTTAGTTTATTTGTAGCATGTTTGTTTTTGCAAAATGCATAACCTGAAATTCATCTATAGGATACCTCATCTGTTACTTTTTTGTCCATTCACTCAGTTTATCTATTTTTTTCTGCAGAGAAAAAACATCCTGCTCTTTATATAGTTCCTTACACAGTGTAGTGTCACACACTCTACACTTTTTTCAACATCCACTTTAAGATCATTAATAAAATGAAAAATCTTGGGACTGAACCTTATGGCACTCCACTTAAAACTTTAGAACAACTTGAAAAGTTTCCATTTACAACAACTCTCTATCATTTAACCAGTACTCTGTCCGTGCACTGATATCATCTACAAAGTCAAAGTTTTTTTTTTATTTATCAAAGGCTTTTGCAAAATCACTATACACCAACAGTAATACCATTGACAAGTTATTACTTATCTTTTCAAAGAATCCAAGTAAATTAGTTTGACATTAGATGTTCTTCATAAAACCATGCTGACTTGTCTAATAATGGTCTTGGTTGTCACATAGTATGATCATTTAGTAACCCTTCTAATATCTTACCCATTATGGAAGTCAAGCTCAGGTCTGATTTAAAATCTTTTTCCCTGTTTGAATAATGGTACTGCATCTGCAGCCCTCCAATGAAAGGGCACTATGCCTTAAGATTATGAATTGAAAAATATTAAGTATAATGGTCTTGCTATTACTGAACTAAGTTCATTAACTAGCATTGTGTGTATACCATCAGGTCCAGTTGCTTTATTCACCATAACCTTTTCTAATCTCGTCTGGGTTTTGTCCTCAGTATGCCATGTACATGATGGAGGAAATGTAGTGTCTCTCCCTGTCTGCTCATAGCAGGACATTGTTGCATCCTTTGTATATGCAGAAGAAAATTGTTTAAAGTGATAGTAATGTCTAAAAAAAACTTTTTTGCATTTAGAATAGCTCAAAAAGCTGATCTAAATGCAAAAAAACGTATCTCTCTAACTGCTATGGTTTAAGAGATACGGGCGTTTGAAGTTTGATTTTTCCTACTGACAGCTGTAAAGCTGTCAGCAGGAGATCCGTGTCGGTCGACACGCTGGCGCTTGAGAAGTGCCGGGATCTCGTTATTTGCACGGAATCCCTTCATTGGAATGGTCTAAAACATGTGCCTGAACACTAGGCACATGTTTTAGACCATTCCATTGAAGGGATTCCGTGTAAGTAACGAGATCCTGGCACTTCTCAAGCGCCACAGTGTCGACCGACACGGATCTCCTGCTGACAGCTTTACAGCTGTCAGTAGGAAAAATCAAACTTCAAATGCCCGTATCTCTTAAACCATAGCAGTTTGAGAGATACAGTTTTTTGCATTTAGATCAGCTTTTTGAGCTCTTCTAAATGCAAAAAGGTTTTTTTTTAGACATTACTATCACTTTAAGGTGTCAAACTTTGCCTTATCATCACAAATTAATTCACCTGTCTCGGTTTTAAAGGGGTCAATATAAACCTTAATCTATTTGCATTTATATACTTGTAGAAATGTTCATGATTTTCTTGCTGCTTTTGCAGTGCTTTTCATTTTCAGTTTTAGATAGAATAAATGCTTGTTTACAAATACTATTACATGCTTAATACTTTTAATGATGCATCTGACCCTTCTGACTTAACATTTTAAAAGCCTACCTCTTATTCCTTATTTGCCAGCAAACCTCTTTGCTGAGTCATATACGGTAGGTCCTAATTTGCTCCTCTTATATTTATTCCCCAATGGTAGATATTAAAGGGGAACTACCACCCCGCAATAACTTAAGCTTCACTGATTGCTCATCTGGCGACTAGCTGCTTAGTAGCGCTAGTCGCCAGAAATATTACCCGGTTCAGCAGATATCGGCGTTTTACCGATGGTGACAGGAGCAGGAAGCACGGACGTCTCTTCACAGTGACGTCCGTGCGCCTGCGCTGTCAGTCCCTTTTTCACCGTGCGGTGCAAAAGGGACTGACAGCGCAGGCGCACGGATGTCACTGTGAAGAGACGTCCGTGCTTCCTGCTCCTGTCACCATCGGTAAAACGCCGATATCTGCTGAACCGGGTAATATTTCTGGCGACTAGCGCTACTAAGCAGCTAGTCGCCAGATGAGCAATCAGTGAAGCTTAAGTTATTGCGGGGTGGTAGTTCCTCTTTAACACTATTTATCCAAGACCATTTTGAAAAATTCCATCTTTCTAGTGCATTTTTATCTTTGAAGATTGCATCCCATTGAATATATTTAACACTACTTTTAGTATTATAAAATTGGACTTATTAACCTTGAATGCTTTGGTTAAACCCTTGTTAGTAGGTTTCTCATAACAAATTTTAAAGGATACCATATTGTGGTCACAATTTCCCAAATGTTTCCGCACCTCCTTTCTAAATGGCCCCTCTGCTGTTTGAGACATGAAATTATAATTAAACTTGCACAGACAATGATTTATCTTTGTTGTGCTGCCATATTTATCCACTCATTGTCATGGCAGACTTTCCTGAATGAGAAATTACTTCCATTTGCAGTGTCAGTTGGACTTTTTCAAACTCCACAATATTAGGTGGCTTGTAGCAAATACCTATTAATATATTTGTATCATGTATGACCCGCCACGCTGTACATTTTAATCCATGGGGCCTCTACATTTTCTCTAGACTCTTCATTAATATTTGCCCTTATACTAGTTTTAAGGCTTGTTTTACATAGAGGCATACCCCTACATTTTAATTAACCCTATCCCACCCAAAGTATGAATACTCCTCTAAATGGATTTCCCAGATGTGTGCATCATACAACCAGGTTTCAGTAATAACAATTAGATCATACTGTCCATTTACAGCAATCAACTCCAGTTCCCCCATGTTACCAGCCAGACTACAAGCATTTGTAAGCAAACATTTGCATTCTTTGAAATATTTATTTGCATTTTATCAGGATGTAAAACAGACAGCTCCTTGTTAGATGAACTGGCCCCATTCTCCTCCTCTCCAGCCCCTCCTCTAATCCTGTCTCCTCTTCTACACTGCCTATCCCCTTCTGTGTTGCTTCACACCCCTTTTCATACTTTAAAATCTCATCCAAACCTCTAACCATCCTAACCCTTAGCACAGTTGCACCCCTTCCACTAAAGTGCAATATCTCTCTCTACTATATAAAGATTACCCTCCAAAGGAAGAGAGAGCCCATTGCTATATAACCCCAACCACCTCCTGCTCACAACAAATTTTTAGCCATCCATTTAGCACCCTAATCTCTAGTTGCTTTTCTGGTGCAACATTTGGCACAGGTAGTATTTAAGTATGGAGATGCAGGAGCTCCACTTGGGGCATCTTTAGCAGGAGATCATCCAGATAAATGTTAAAGGAGATCCCTAAAAAACTTATATGGCTGGACAAAAGTCACCATAACATTTTTGAAAAACAACTGAATGGATGCCAGTCTAAATGGGAGGGCTGTGAACTGGAAATGGTAATCCTCACAAGAGAAGCAAAGCACTCAGTTATGATGCCCATGAACAGGCAGGTAAAAGTACATATATTATGTTCACAGAGGCTAAAAATGCTCTTGGCCAAATAGGGAATAATAGAGAACAAGGATTCCATCATGAACTGTGGCATACAAACATGAAGAACTAATGAGAAGGGACTTTGAAGTCTGAGCGATAACACTCTGAAATAACCCTCAGATCCACGGATCTGTGACAGAGAAGCCCCACATATCAAGGAAACAATATAGCCTCACTCAGATTGAGGCAGACCGGGGCTCCATGAGTCACAGAGGAAGACTCGTCCATGGAATGCTTATGAGTTGAATTCTTGCCTGTCCCTGCCAGCTTGGGTTTGGGGTGGAAATGGGCCTGACTTGAAGAGTGGTTACATGAACATATGAGAGGGGGGTACTGAAAAAGCAGGGCTTCTGAAGAAAAGGCAGATGCTTAGATGTGATCTGGGGCAACAGAAAATTCTTGCCCAGAGTGACACTGGTAACAATTTTATCCAGTTATGGGTAGAAAGCGGATTTCCCATAAAAGGTAAAATGATAAGGTACAGATCTTCAGCCAAAGGTTATGGCATGCTGCTACTGACAGTATGGACATCTTACCAAGCAACTTAACGGTGTTCTATGGCTGCCTCATGGCCTTGATCAGTTTGGAAACAAAATGATCATTCCCATTGGCATATTTCTATTGGACCACTTCTAATGACTGCAGACACCATACTGTTATGGTCCTTGCCACCCAGGCTATGGTAAATGCTGAGTGCAAGCCAGCCTCAGAGGCCAAAACATTTATGTAAATGGGAATCAAGAATAAAGGTGTTTTTCTACCTGATCTTTGAACACAACTGCATCCACAACTGCTTGGAGAGGCCAAAAATACGTTGATAAAAAGTCCCTCTTATCCAGCGACTTCCATTCCTCAAGGGCCACCTGATCAACAGAATTATAAAAAACTAGCAATATTGTCACAACATGGCCCATGAGGTTAATACTGACTGCTTTAATGACTGGTCTGTTGAATTATCAGTGCTTAGCCCTTTGAAAGCCAAAAAAGGTGTGTAAAGCATTGCAAAGCACTTTGTTACACAACTCCATCAGTGTGTGCGTGTGTGTGTGTGAGCAACAGTGAGTGAGAGCAAGCGTGCATGTGAGTGTGGCAGCATGTGCGAGTGAGTGTGAGCTTGTGTGTTTTGCATGTATAGCGTATAGTGTTTTGCATATAGTGCATTGCTTATAGCATATTGCTTGTTGCATATAGCTTATAGCATATTGTGTTTTGCCTACTGAGTATAGCAGTTTTCCTATTGCATACAGAGTTTGGCTACAGCGTCTTACTTATAGTGTTTGGTGTAAAGAGTATAGTGTTTGGTGTATAGCGTGTTGTGTATAGCGTTTGGCTTTTTGCTTATAGTGCTTGGTGCAAAGTGTATTGTGTTCAATGTACAGCACTTTGCATATAGTGTTTGGTGTATTGATTGTAGCATATGTTGTATATCGATTGGCGAATTGCGTTTGGCATATTGATTATAGCGTTTGGCATATTGCACATAGTGTTTGGCGAATTGCTTGTGGTGTATTGCGTATAGAGAACTGTGTATACTGTTTGGCATATAGCATTTAATAAATTGTGTTTAGCAATTGGCATTTTGCTTTTGGCATATTGGGTTTAGTGTTTGGCGTATTGAGTATAGCATTTGGTGCATAGCATTTGGCATAATGCATATAGCGTTTGGTGAACTGCATTTAACTTTTGGCAAACTGAATATAGAGTTTGTTGTAAAGTGTTGGCAAATTGCTTATAGTGTTTGGCGTATCTAGTTTGGTGTATAGCATTTGGTGAATGGAGTACAGTGTTTGGAGTTTAGCTTTTGAATTGCAAACAACATTTGTTATTTATAATTTGGCATTTGGCAAATTGCATATAGCTTTTGGCGTATAGAGTTTTGTGAACTGTGTGTGGCATATAGTTTTTGGTATATCGCATATAGTGTTTGGCGCACACAGTTTTGAATATAGCATTTGATATTTGGAGTTTTGCATTTGATGTATGGCGTATTGAGCTTTGAGTACAGCATTTGGCATATTGAGTACATAGTTGTGCTTTGTACTTATAACATTTGGAATATAGTATAGTGTTGTTGGCATTGCACGTGGCATTTTGCATATAGAGTTGTGCGAATAGCATTGTGCGGAGTGCATTTAGTGTTTTGCTTGTAGATTTTTGTGTATAGCTTTGTATATATATATATATATATATATATATATATATATATATATATATATATATATATATAAAGTTGTGAGAACTGCGTTGTGCATATAGCATTTTGCATGTATTATTTGTGTATTGTATGTATGTATGTATGTATTGTGTTATATATATGTATATAGTGTGTGTTGCATGTGTGTAATTATAGTGCATGTTTGTATATACTGTGTTTGTATATATTATGTGTATTGCGTATTATTGTGTGTGTGTGTCTGTGTGGGTTGCTTGAGTGTTCATTGTAGCCTTGCATCTCCAGGTAGCAAAATCACGCCCTCATGGTTGGACCAATGGGACAGGCAGTATAGAGGAGATCTGAATAACTCCTTTTTAATGCTGACACTGGGTGTGTCTGCCAGGCACACATAAGTCTAGACAAAGATTACAGCATCCCTTCTCCACCTCTTAAAAATGCAGTGAGCCTGAGAGACCTGTAATGTTACTATTAACTCAGAATCTGTCCTCCTACCAAACTCTCAGGGTCTTGATTAAGGAAAGAAGACCCAGGGTACAAGAAAAACCATCTCTCCAGTGAGAAATATTCCCCAGTGAGAAAAAGGTCACTCTCTAAACAGAGAATACACACTCTTCTTGGGGCACAGAAGAACCCGGATCTAGTTTATCAAGGGTACACTGGACAGACGTACAGATACTAGAGATAAGGGTTTCAACTCACACAGGTTCCTAATCCGAGGAACTGGGGACTTGAATGGATTGAGTAGGGAGCCACAGTGCAAGAGGAGCATAAATGACCTGCTTGACCCCTTAGTGAGAATGGTCTGGCAAATATACACAACTGACCACTACACCATGGTAGCCCTGTTGATCTTGTGCTTCCGAATGTCCCCCTTGAATTCTGAAACGGCAAAACCCCAAAAAGAGAGTACTACAGAGGTAGAAAAGGCAAAATAAACTGATCAGAACTACAGAAGGGGGATTAGCACTGTTTGAGGTCGGAGAGAGCCCGCTACAACTGGTGCCTCTGGGGTGAGCCCCACAGAAGAAAATGAAAGGAAGAAAGAACTCCTCCCCTTCCTTTTCTAAAGCCTGCGAAACCTGGGCAGGAGTGTAAAAGTAGATGAATTAAAAAGGAGCTGTGGCTCTCCAGTCGCTGCCACAGAAATCCACCATTGCTGAGGGACCCTGTCCAAGGTGCCTCATGCTGAAAGAGGAAGCTTTGGTATTGTTCTGCCAGTACCACAGCCCAGAGCCCACCTGGAGACATGGGTTAAATCAAGGGAGGAATCGAAGTTCCATATCCAAAATGGTGGCTGCAGGCACCAAGTATTAAAGTCATTGTGTTCCAGTCCCAGAAATGTTGCACTCCAGAAAAGAGGGCCAAGTAAAACAAAGGAAACTAATAAAATGAATGAATGAATGAATAAAATAACATAAAAAGTGAAAACATGAGGAATGCTGGAATGAGCCATATAGAATAACAGACCTCAGATTTTTGCTGGAATACAGACAAACTACTAGGGATAGGACACACTTGCAAGACTAGGATCATCTTCATCTCCCGATTTTCTATTCTTCTGCTTTCAGCATCCTAAGTGGATGGGAGAAGGAGAGTGGTTGTTCAAGTATATCAGCTATACCCTAAGCATATCTCCATATTCAGGCAAAAAGTCTGCTTTACATTCTGTGTGCAAGAGGAACAGGTAAACAGAGCCAGTCTAACGAACAGAGCACTTTGAAAACTGTAGGCTGTTGATGCTGGGTGGGGGTTAAATGAAGCTGGGAGAGGGTCTCTGCCTCCAGTTTGCAAGCATCCAGCCACTTTATTATGATCAACAATGACTGGCCTCAAAGTGCTAAGGACGGTCATCACTGCAGATATTTCTTTATATTTACTTGTTCATGCATATTAGGTGTGGATCTTAATATCTGCTGTAACAAGGCTACAACACATTCAGCTACATGGTATGTAAAAAAATAGACAAGGAAAACAACATTTTTCTCCACAGTAGCTTTTTCAGTTTTGCAAAAGAGGAAAACACTTAAAAAGAAGAGGTTAGCATTTAGCAGGAATGATTGCGCTCTTTACATGAGGGCTTCAAATTATAATCAGTTTGAAATCAATTAACTAGTTTTCATACAAGTGCACTCGTAATGTTAAGCTCTTGCTCAAACACAATAAGTATTTAAAACACTATCTAACTCTATATAACATGACCCCGTAACCAACTTTAATTACATTCTAGCGTAGAGGTAGGCAAAAAAGGCACAATGACACACTAGGTCTAACCCACTTGCACTGATGTAATTAGACTTTCTGATGGCCTATACCCCACCTGTCATGTTAACTGACTGTATAGGAGATGGAACCAGAGGGCAGAGGTGGAGTACAAGGCACTGACTGATGATCTGTGGCTTGAACCAGCAAGGATTGATACTGGGACACTGACATGGAATAGGTATGAGAATGGAAAAGGAATGCGTATGATAACCACTTATTTGCAAAATGAAATGAAATGTCCAAGTAGCCACAGTTACCACCACCACACAAAAGCCCAGTCCCACAAAAGTGAAAAATACTATAGAGCCCTTATAACACTGAAATAGTGTGGTGCTTTTTGAGAAAGAAAACACCACTAGACCCAAATTCCAAAAAGTACTCCAAACTCTCAGATGTGGAAAATAACATTTGTTAGCAATCATCAAGGTAGGAGTAATATCCAGCAAAACATTAAAATATTTAAACAACATACACAGGGATAACATGACAAAATCAATAATAAGTAATACAATGAAAGAAAAATAAATCTCCTCAATCAAATATTGTAGGTAAAGATACAGGTATAATTAATTTAAGCACACTCATCTGCAGCTTGCCCTTGACCCTCAGGGATGATGGAGAGAGAGAGTCAGCCTTGTGAAAAGGCTCAGTACTGGGCACATAAAATTGAAGGCAACACTCCACATAACAAATGGAGATCCTTGTCAGACTTCGGGTCAGGACAAAACAAAGGCACTAATTCTCTTGATTGATGTGGAGCTCGGAAATCCACCTGCATGTCCTTATCCTTGCAAAAAAAACAAACAAAAAAAAAAAAAACATGAAAGATAGCTTTCAAGACAAAGCCTGTAGTTCAGCAACCCTGGGACTGAGACAACTTCCGGGAGAAAAGCCATCTTAAGTGGCAACTGACACAAAGGGATGGAAGCAAGGGGCTCAAAAGGAGGCCTCTGCAACACTTCCAAACCCAGATTAAGGTCCCATGGAGGAGAAGGAGCCTTAAAAGGCAGGGAAGGCATGAGCCACCCCTTGAAGAAAAACCTTGACATGTAAAATGGCTGCAATACATCTCTGAAAGAACACAGCAGTTGTCTACCCCTGCAATGTGCACGGAGGAGATGGACAGAACTTGGGCTTATGCCCAACCTTACCTCTGACCAGGTGGTGCTATTTCAAGTGACACCTTGACTGTTGATGTATACCACAACCATGGCATTGTCCAACTGAATCCTCACCGGCCTTCCCTTCAAGTGTGAAGTCCAGTACACAAGGGCCAAATGAATCACCCCGAGTTCCAGAACACTGATGCACTGAAGCGACTACTCCACAGTCCACCTTTCCTGGACTCCCAGGTGACCCAAAACCACACCCCAGCCTCTCAAGCTGGTGCACGTAGTGATCAGAGTCCATTTTGGTATCACAAAGAGTTTCCATTGTTACAGGTTACGCCCGAGCAGCCACCACTGAGGGTCTTTGCAGGCTTCCAGAAAGAGGGAGATCCAGGCGTGCCGGATTCCCTCAACAACTCTGAAGAACAGGTCTCTGAAGATCCCTCGTGTGTACCTGAGAGTAAGGCACAGCCTCTAGTGTTGACACTAGCCTGGCCAACACGCTCATATACTCCTTAATCGAAGCCAAGGGCCAGTCCAGGGCCTGAGACACCTCCTGCATCACCAGACAGATCTTCTGTTCTGGTAAGAAAACTTTCCCAACACGTGTTGAACCTCAAAACCAGGAATACCAGTTCCCAAGAAGGTACTGGAGAGGACTTCAGCATGTTCAGAATTGACCTGTGGAGGACCAGAAGCCAGACACAGTCTTGGACGTGCTGGGCCAATGATAAAAATTCTATATTCCAGCTTCTCTAAAGGTACATTGCACTACTTTGTGAACTGGAAGGGTTATGGTCCAGATTTCCCTGTTTCTGATATCCATGACAGGAGATTTCATTCTTCTTCTCTTGCTCGCCTAGTTAGTGTAGCTTTGGTCAAATTCATACTGGATAGTAGGCGGAGCAAGGGTTGTGCTGGAGCAGTGGTTAGGAGTCTCCACCTACAAGACTCTGTATTTTGGGATATGTCCTGCTCTCCATAAGGAAGGACTGAACCCCCATGGTACAGGTGTTCCATATGTACTTAAGGGGAAAATACGTAAAATGTTCTTCTTTTCATCACTGCCAATAAGTTTTCCATGAGAACTTGGCTATATTTTGCCTATGTTTTATATGACTGCAAGATTTCCTGATGCAATATTATTTCTTATGAGGCCTGAAGTGGAGAAAAGTAAAGGTTGCAAGTCCTACAGCTATGCCTTGAAAATATTGTTAGCAGGCCCACAACACTAACTTCCAGCTTCAGTTTCATTGGCACAACCATAACTGTGGCTTGCGTGGTTTTCAAGAAAAGGGCATCATGTTAATCGCCAACATTTTGGAAAGTGTGGTATTCAATAGGCATACTTTTGCATTACTCTTGTGCAGGTTTTAGTTTATTTCTAAGAACTTAGTAAGTGCACTTTCTCCACAGTTAGTATCATACATCAGGGTATGAAAATCAGTGGCATATAAAGTTAGCAGGATCACAAATGTCATACAAGGGAAGGATCAAATTCTTCAAATATTGCTACAAATCCTATACATATTGTACAATTTCAATGTCCACTTCTTCAGGGTTGCTGAAGCTAAGTTGTGCCAATCGTTTATACTTAAGGCTTCAAACCAAATTAAATGTAACTTATACCACAATCTACAACCAATGTAGTTGTACTACTCAAATTAAAATATCCTCTGCTGATTAGGACAGAAATATATAAAATACTAATATTAACACATTAAATAAAAATGAAAAGTAAGACCTTATAACAAAATGAATCCTCCTAAAAAGTTTGTTTTGTGTCCATCACTTCTATTGAAAGGGGAATGCTAATGTTCCATACATTTAGTAGTTTTAAAAATAAAATAGATAAAACATATGTGATGAATACCCATACTCAGACTGAGTAGCCCCGCCAAAACTGTGCTTCCTTAGCCCAGGGTGACACTCCAGAATACCACCAGCCAGGAACCAGGATCATAGCTCCAGTCACCTACTCACTTAGTCAAGATTCAGTGTAGGGTGAACACACTCTGGATACAGCAAGCTTAACCAAGCACCAGGCAACACCAGTGTACAGGTAAAACAAGATCTTATTTATTGTAGAACATACAGGGTTTATCTACACACATAATGAGTGATCCACACATATTAGAATACAATAGGATACTGGTGACTGCAAACGACATATGGGAAGACAATTGGGCTGGTGGTGGAGGGGCGCATAATACAAAGAGGCACAACGGGAACAGTACACAAGTTATAAAATGGGGGCCTCCACAGCAGGGACAAAGGACTGTAAACAGCAAACATGATTCCATCACACATAATATACATCACTACATAATTCAATTACAAACATCAGATCAGAGCAGAGTTCACTCAGCAAATACACTAACCTGTTCCTGTGCCCCAGGCCCCTTCTGGAGCCCAGTTCACGGATGTTACTATGACAAGGGGCAAACAGGACAGTGATTAGTCTTAGGGGGAAGCTATACCACATTCTAGGGCCAGGTCCATAGTATGTGGGCAGGAGGCTGGCCCTCAGCCCCCTCCAGGAGCCCCAGTGATGGAGGGTTCTGTCACAACATATTATAAGCTAAAACATGTACCCCCTATCCTACAGAACTGATGTACCCAATAGGCCATATATCTAAAAGATAATTCTTATTCCATTATGAGCACCTATAAGTGATGCTACTCTACCCTATGTGAAGAGAACAAAAAAGATAGGGGGCACCTATAAAGCTTTATCCGATATATGGACCATAAAACATCCGCATGTTTGGCATAACATCAATACGCTATTAATAGTGAAAATCCCTACTATAACAAAATACAACACCCTAAATGTATAGACATGCCCATGTCCATAATAAAGCGTCTCAATAAACTAGTGTACAGAATAAATACCACTGTGATATGTTACCTACAAATACCATTAAAATCTATCAAACTTGGTGATAGTGATATAATCCATAACTGGGTAACTTTAATATATATGAACATGCTCCAACAATAAAAATAATAATGATAAGAATTGATTAATGAAAAATAAAATTAAAATGAAAAATAAAAAATATCAATACTCACCCTAAATATTTTTGGGGCTATATGTAACAACTCACCAAAAAGTGTCAACGGTTTAATTTAAACCTTTGGGGTAGAGAGTATCCAACCAGAAAATCCAGTAGGATTCTCTCATTGCTAAGTTACAGTGTATGTCCATATCTGAAGAAGGGACAATAAATTAAATTGGTACAGCACTCATACCATCAGGCTTCCCAACATTTTGCTCAGAAAAATACCTGGGAACACTATGATGTGGGAACCTGCATGTAATGTTCCTTCTGTGTTGTCCAATCTGAGTCCTAAAACATTGTGTGGTGTGCCCCACATACTGCAAACTGAAGCTGCAGCACCATAAGTAGATGGCAAATTGAACTCCAAAGTTCATCATGGTCTGAATTTCAAAGCACTCTGATGTAATCAGAGATGAAAAAAATTGTGATCCATTCAAGATATACTTGCATAATTTCCCACATTTATAGGCACCCTTACGTTTTTTTTTCATGCAACAATTGTCTCCACAGTGGGGACACACCTAAAAATCACTCTAAGGTTTCTAGGGATAATATGATCTAACAAAGGATCTTTTGTAGAATACTCCAGTGGAATTAGATTTGTTATTATATCTCGTTATAAACACTGGAAAATCCCAAACCTGTTTCATCCCCATACCCTTCATTTTTAAATTCTTATCTTCTAACAGATTTAAGCTCCTTCACTCTACTTTGTGAATCTAAGATTCATTTCTTGGGGTAAGATATTTCAAGGAAACTATCTGTACGTATTTGAGACTGCTCCACAAAATCAGATTCCCTAGCAAAATTGAGCGTAATCCTGGCAAACTGATCATATTTAACATTCTGTAGGCATTTCTAATGATGGCAACTTGTACATGGCAAATAACTATTAACATCCAGTGGTTTGAAATATGTGTGTGATATTATTTCTTTCCTAGGGATATCAATCAATTCCATTTACTGTTTTGGTAAATTTAATTTTCATTGGATTACCCTCCATATGTCTAATGAAATCTTCTATTAGGTTAATGTCTCCTTTCCACATCATTCTAATGTCATTGATCATGGATATAATGACGACAGAATACCAGGTTCATATACATACATATATATCCTATATAATAATTCGCTAAATCGTGTGTAACGACACGTCATGCGCAGTAGACACTGCTGAACGTGCTGCAGTCATGTGCAGCAGAGACTGCCCGCGCCGCGGCTGATACAGAGCGGGGCCAGTCGTGGCGCGGGCAGGCTCTACGGAGCATGACTGCACCGTGACCGGCTGCCAGTGGCACTGTGGCCCGTGTAACGGGCTCTTCAACTAGTATATTATATACACACAAACATATTTTATATATATATATATATATATATATATATAAATATATATACACACACATACATACATACATACACACACACTGAACTATAGACCCTGAGCCTCTCAAAGAAACCCATGAAAAGATTTGGGTAGGTGGGTGCGAACCTGGTACCCATCGTAGTACCTTTCACTTGCTGAAATACCTGCTGATTAAATTCAAAGTAATTATGCATAAGAGTAAAATCTAACACTTGTAAAATAAAAGCCATCTGATTAGTGAAGATCTTTTAATGCCATCTAAACAAATGTTTATATGCTGATAAGCCCCATTCATGAGGAATGTTGAAATAAGAGGATTTTAGTCTTACCTGTTAAATCCTTTTCTCTAAGTCCATATAGGTTACTGGTAATGTTTGGGAAGGCGACCGCCCCTTTAAGTAGGCAGGAACAATTCTGGAAATAAATTGCTGGGTGGAGCCTTCCTCCTCTCCTAAGCAGCTTCTCATCCAATTCCCTCCAGTAAGATTTGAAAGCTCACTATTGACTAGGTAGTAAGAAAGGAAAAGAAGACTCCTGTGAGCATGAACCCGAAAGGACTCCCACGTTCAGTCACAGGAGAACCAAGCATGGTCCGTTCATAGGGTGGGAGACTAGTAACCTATAAGGACTAAGAGAAAAAGATTTAACAGGTAAGACTAAAATCCTCTTTTCTCTGCCGTCCAATATAGGTTACTGGTAACTTTGGGATGTCCAAACATTGAGTTTCCTAGAGGTGGGAAGTAAGGCAAGGACCAGGCGCAGGTCCACCAAAGTCACCAGAGCAAATATGAACCATCAGATCATAAAGCAGCCCTACAGTAATGAAAAAGTGTCAACGGACACAAAACAAGGGTATAACACACCAGGAACTATAATACAGCACATAGAACTAGAGCCAACTGGGTTCAACAGTTAAGGAGTACTGAAGAGACGAAGAAGACCGTAGACAGGCAAGACTGCCTCCAGGATATTCCTCCCAAAGTTGGCATCAGCTGATGCCAGCACATCAACACGGTAGTGTTTAGAGAAGGTGTGCACAGACGACCAAGTAGCCGCCTTGCAAAAATGATCAGCTGAGGCCTGATTCTTGTATGCCCAAGATGCCCCAATAGATCTGGTGGAATGAGCCGTGATGCAAAATGGAAAAGGCTTCTTCCGCAATTCGTAAGCCTTACGAATAGTAGACTTAATCCAAGACGCTATGGTCACCTTGGATGCGTCAGACTGACGAATGGACTCACAGCGGTGCCCATAGAACTTAAGGCACTGCAACAAATCCAACTAGTGAAGATCCCTCTCCCTGTCAGATGTAGGGTCAGAACAGAAAGAGGACACCACGATTTCTTGATTAATGTGGAACTCAGAGACCACCTTCAGGGAGAAACTCCTGTGAAGTGTGAAGAACCATCTTGTCTTTGTGAAACACCAAAAAGGGCGGTTTACAAGACAGGACATGCAATTTTGGCGACTCAGAGAACAGACACAATCGCCAGGAGAAAAGCCATCTTCCAAGTCATCAGATGTAGAGGAATAGTAGCCAAGGACTTAAATGGAGGGTGCTGAAATTAAGATCCCACTGTGGAGCAGGATTCTTAAAGGCAGGGCAAGCATAAGCCATGCCCTGAAAGAAAACCTTGACATCCGGAAGGATGGCAATGCGCCTCTGAAAGAACACAGAGTTCAGAGGTCTGAACCTTCAGGGAATTCAAGCTGAGCCCCTTATCTACCCCGTCATGCAAAAAATACAGGATCGTAGGAAAATCAAAGTCGAGGGAAAGATCCCTATCAGCACACCAAGAAAGAAGAGTGGACCAAACTCTATGGTACACCTTAGAGGAAACAGGCTTGCGGGCACTAAGCATAGTGGCCACCACACCCGAAAAGAAACCAGTCTTTTTCAATATAGAGGATTCAATTTCAATGCTGTCAAACCCAGACGGTCTACATACTCCTTCCACAGGTACACCTGTAGAAGAAGATCCAGATGGTGGGGAAGCCAGAAGGGCTCCACCACAGAGAGATCTAGAAGCTAAAGAAACCGAGCCTGACAAGGCCAATATGGAGCAATCAGAATGACTGGAGAACTTTCCAGACAGTTTCAGCAACACCCTGTGTAGCATGGGAATGGGAGAAAAGATGTACGCCAGAGGGAAGTGCCATGGGATCGACATAGCATCCACTGCTAGAGCTAGAGGGTCCCTCCAGTGAGGGCAGAACAACGGGACCTTCCAGTTGTGCTGTGTCACCATCAGGTCGATGCAAGGAAGTCCCCACTTCTGTACAATGAAGATGAACACTTCTTGATGCAGTTCTCACTCTCTGCTGTCCACAGTGTGCTGACTTAGTAAGTCTGCTAGAACGTTGTCTACGCCAGGAATATGAACTGCGGATATGGCAGGAACATGTTCTTCTGCCCAAGACAAAATAGCATTGACTTCCAACCAAACTGTGAGACTTCTTGCTCCTTCTTGCTTGTTGATGTAAGTCACAGCTGTGGCAATGTCGGACTGTACTCTAAATGGGCAGTCCTCCAACCTGAACATCCAGTACCGGAGAGCATGAAATATTGCTCGAAGTTCAAGGACACTGATGGGAAGGAGAGATTCCTCCAGAGGGAACAGACCCTGTTCATGTGACCCAGGACAGCACCCCAGCTGGATAGACTGGCATCCGTCGTCACTGTTGTCCAGAAGAAGGGGTCTACCCTTCAGGAGATTGGACAGGTTGAGCCACCAGGACAGGCTCAGCTCTACATGTAGAGGTAGAGAGACTGACATCTGCAGGAGATCCGTCTTGCTCTTGCAAACCTGTATCACAAACCTCTGCAGTTCCCTCGTGTGAGCTATGGCAAATGGGACCTCTTCTTTGGTGGATATGAACTTCCCCACTAGAGAGGTCAACTTCTTGGAGGCACTAGATTGGAGGTCAGGACTGCGGACACTTTGTTGGTGATCTAGTGAGCCGCCTAGTCCGTGAGAAACACCATGACTTGCCTGGTGTCAAAGAGAAGACCCAGAAACACCAGTCTCTGGGAGGGAGTCAAATCTGACTTGTCCACGTTGAGGATCCATCCATGATGGGTGAGAGCATGAATGCAGTTCTCGATCTGTTGATGAAGGCGTTCCGGAGAGGGGGCCTTCAGGAGCAAGTTGTCCATGTATGGAGAGACTCTAATGTCGTCCCTGTGAAGGACAGACACTAACACACCCAGGACACGATTGAAGACCTGGGGCGCTGTAGTCAGACCAAAGGGAAGAGCAGAAAACTGAAAATGCCCTTGGTCGCAAGCAAACCTGAGGTACTGACAGCTCTCTGGATGTATGGCTATATGCAGGTATGCATCCTGAAGGTCCAGAGAGGCAAAAAATTACCCAGGAAACACAGCTGCGATCACCGTCCTCAGGGACTCCTGGTGATAATAAGTCATGACCACAAAGGAGTTGAGATTCTTGAGGTCCAAAATCGGACGACAGTCGCCGTCTTTCTTGGAAACCATAAACAGGTTGGAATAGAAACCCAAACCCTGTTTCTGGTCGGGAACCAGTTCTAGAACCTCCTTGTCTAAAAGGGTCTGGATGGCGCAGTTGAAGAGATGGCGCTTCTCTGCTCTCTGAGGAGTGTGGAAAAGAAAACCTGAACGGAGGAAGAGAAGTGAAATGGATCCTGTACCCCTCCGAGCCTACCTTCAAAACCCACGGATCCACCACAGTGTCTGTCCAGACATGGAGGAAGTGGTGCAGATGGCCACCCACCTCGTGGGGACCGGGGTTCGGCGAGTCATGCTGAAGGTTTGGAGGTCTTGGACTTGGGTGAGGACTGCTTGGACCTCCACTGTTGCTTGGGCTTGGAGGAGGAGCGTGGGGGGCTGGGGAACTGCCTGGTTTGCAGGGCGCACTTCAGCCTGAAAGGGACAAAAAAGCAGATTCCTTTTCACCAGAGGCTTCTTCATGGGGACCAATGGCAACAGTGTACTTTTACCCCCAGTGGCTTCACTGTTGAGGTCCTTAAACTCCGGCCCAAACAAGGACGTTCCCTGAAAGGCAGTGTCAGTGGATCAGATCTTGAGCCAAAGAGCTTGTCTGGCTAGGACAGACATGGTAGAAACCCTAGCCACCAACCAGATGACATGAAAGATGGCTGCAAAAACATAATTCTGAGCCTCAGGGATGTTGGACAGAAGCTGCAGTGAGTCAGCAGTGGGAGCACCCTGACAGACAGTGACAGTGATCTGTTCAGTCCAAACTCAATGGCCCTGTCCACACAAGCAGAAGCAAATGAAGGATGCAATTAAGTGCCTGCAGTAGCAAAGATGGCTTTCAGAAACGTCTCAAGCTTCCGGTCAGTCCATTCTTTAAGGACAGAAGGGTCCACAACAGGCAAAGCAGTAGTCTTGGAAAGTTTAGAAACCGGGGCATCCACCTTAGGAGGATGAGCCCACTGCGCTAGTGCTGCTTCAGAGAAAGTATACAGCTTAGCAAACTTTCTAGACACAGTAGATTTCTTATCAGAAGACTTCCACTAATCTAACACAAGTTGGTCCAGAGTGGGAATAGGTGGGAAGAAGGTACACTGCTTCTTAGGTTCATGAAACACATCAGAAGGGTCCCTTGGGAGTCTCAGGGACCGGGGAAATATTCAGCGTAGCAAGCACTGCCCTGATCAAGCCCTCAGCTGAGGGATCAGGGTCAGCTTCAAAGGGGTCCCCAAAGAATTGGGAGGATACCACCGCGGAACATTCCCCCTCATCCGAGTCCACCAACAGTTTCTCCTCAGAGGAGTCTGATACATCAGGTACACCCTGTGGTTTTGGTAAGGAAGACCTGATAGAAGTAGGGCTGCCAGGACTAGAAGACCCCCTGTAATTGGGATGGAAGGAGTTGTAAGGTAGACCCTAGGTCTCTAGTAGTGGCCTTAAACTCTTGCATCCACATTGGCTCTAGTGTATGGCTGGAGATCCCTGGGGAAAACGCAGGGGCAGCAGCGCATGAGGGGCATAAATGACCTGAGTTTTCTCTAGGTAGCCCTGATTGACATGAGGAGCAATGCGCAATGGGGGTCACAGACACCCCAGTATCCTTAGTATTAGGCCTAGCCCCAAGTTCCAACAGAGTTTACATCCTCACAGGGTCAAAACATCTGTAAGTATAAGGGATACCCAAATACAGTGTCTAAGATTAAGTATTTCACCCCAGAAATAGCTAAAATGCACTTATCTGGCAGGTGAAGGGTTAATCTGCTGAGGAGATAAGGAGAGTCCAAGCCCTGCATAGGATACTCAGGAAGGGAAGACAGAAAGTGGCGCCCGCAATCGGAGCCAATCAAAAATGAGTGCACAAAGCAAGAAGTCAAATGTAGTTTCCCAAACAGTGCTCGAAGACCCCTGAGCCCCCCAAAACACTCAGATAGAATAAGGGAAGACAAACAAAATGAGCAGTCTCTGAAGTCGCTACGTTGAGCAGTTGCAGAGATATGCCCCAAACAGTAAAATCCCATAGAGGTGAATGGAGCATGGCGTCTATGTGGTAAAGCAAACTAAGCCAAAAATTACCCAGTAGGGAAAGTGCCATAAACCCCTCAAAAGTGCCCAAACCAGCAGTTAAAAAGTAAATTTAGCACAGAAACCCACTGCTACAAAACCCCACAGAAATACAGATAAATCCGATGAGTGCAGGAGTATGCAGCAGGAACTCCAAGAGACACCCCTGTGCGGAGGGAAAGCATGGGACATGTGGACATCAGCACTCAAAGGTTTTCCCACCTTTTTAGCAGGTCTTCTGTCTTCAGATTACCATTGCTAAAGAAGAAGCTTCAGTGGGCAAATCCCATGGAAAAAAAAACATGCTACACAAGCTTTTCCCTCTCAGGGCTGAGAGGTCCACAACAGCACCTGGAAACTGAGCTATCCACTTGGGAATCCGCCTAATGGTAGTATTCCATATCTAACAGAAAAATAATAAAACAGCTAAAACTATAGCAGAACTGTTCACATGCCTTGCTTCATCAAGGAATAAATGTTACTGGAGAGAATTGGCTGAGAAGCAGGTAAGGAGAGGAGGAAGGCTCCACACATCAATTTCTTCCCAGAATTGTTCCTGCCTACTTAAAGTAGCGGTCACCTTCCCCAAAGTTACCAGTAACCTATATTGGAAAACAGAGAAATAGGGCTGCTACATTTATGGTGAACCAGGTATAATCTTTAGACCATGCAATGTTCTGCAAAAGCTCTAACAGATGCAAATCTCTTAAATATGAGTCCAAGCCTAAGACAAGTCTCTGTGAAAATTTATATAAACTCATAGATTACATATGAGGGAGTCTATGCCGGATATTATTGGCTGCCCAGGCGGCCTGAAAATCGATTTGTGCACTTTAGATAAGTCAAAGCCATGCGTGGTTTATGAGCACAAATAAAGTATCTTGCTGTGCAATCCAGAATAGCATTGGCTCCCTCCACCAAAGAAATCCTGTCCCTTCTATACACTATAGTGCTGTTAGGGACCAGGAACCAGACAGACACAAAAATGTGAAGTACAAAACATTCTGCTCTTATCTGTTAACATCTGTTCCATTCACATAGAATTAGACATTCCATGGGATTTGGAATAACCATGGGCATTCCTTGAACCATATGAAATCGTTCTCTGGTCCTGGTGATTTATTTTCTTCCAAACCCTGACTTGGTTATTCCTATAATTCTCCTCATCCCTTTCTAGGTTCTTTTTCTTATCCTCCACAATTTCTTTCTGAAAGTATTCAACATTCTTTTTTGTTTTCTCTTCCAGTTTCTGAAAATTACTATTAGCTTTCAAACTCTCTGTCTCTTTACTTTTATTTTCAATAATCTTCTTATCTTTTCTCTCTATATTGTATTAGAAGGTGCATGAGGTTGAAAGAACAAGCATTTAGAGCATGGTACCAGTGGTCCACGAGAGTTCTATCAGGAAATGACAGAGCCAGTCCCAATCTTAAACCCCATGAAATTATTTCTAGTGTAATGTATGTCGTTAAAAGTGCAATGTCCCACCATTAAAGACTTTCATCCTTAAGCAGATTCTCCATCTCAAAAAAGTTTTGTTGAAATCCTGTTGGATTTTGTCGACAGTGGTTGGACATACAAAGGAATTTTTAAATAGCTGTTCACTTAAATGTGTTCTAATAGTTTATCTGTACTTCAAGCCAAACATTAGAATATCAACAAAATAACAGAAATATATGTCTATCTATATATATCTTTGCAGCCGTTATTGTTTTTTTTTTTGTTTTTTTTGGCCAATGATTTTCCCTGTAATATAGTGGACCAATCAAATGGCAACATACATTTTAAATAAGTTTGTTTGTAGCTGTTCCTTTCCTTTGATTGTTATTTGTAATTACAGACTACATTGGTTGACAAAGCAACCAGAGGGCTGCAAAACATGTACCACTTGGCCTGTTTGTGGTTTTAATACATATTTTTGATACTTTACAGAGGAACGGCTACGTCTTATTTTATTTTAGTTTGTTTGTTATATTTTCATTGTTTTTACCTTTTTACCCCTTGAAGTTCTGGGAGATCCTTTGGAGGGTGGAAAGGAGCAGATGATGCATACCTAAGCAGGGACTGGAAAAGTATCAGCTGATCACAAGTGTATGCTTGATTATCAACAATTTTTTAATGTGAGTTTATTTGATATGTACATTGTTTAATGATCCATATATGGGATAAAGCACTATAGGCACCCCCTATCTTTTTGTTCTCTTCACATATCCTTTACTTCCACTTTGTGGTTGGTCGTTTTGTGGAGAGAAGCTGCCTGTGACTACTGCTAGAGGGGGTAGTTACAATCAAGTCCCCATGCCTTTCAAGCTGAACAACATATGTGTTGTGTTCAGCCACCTATAGTGAGGAGATCTCTTATGGTGGTGGTTTGTGATTTACCCTGCTGAAGTTATTACACCAGGAGCACCTCATGCTTTTTTTTCTCTTTGCCTTATACTCAACCCTATGTACCTTATATGAATGCAGCAATGTCCAAATCAGTATTAAGAACCCAAAGAAACAGAGTTCGGAGTTCCTTAATCCAATACATTTCCAGTCTCCTAAGGGACAATAACCTATCCACTCCTCTTCTTTCAACCACAACCTGATACAGAATTTGTATACTTTAATCTCCAGGGTTCTTATTATGCTTTTCCTTAAAATATTTCAATGCACTGAGTTTCTAGACCTATCCTTATATTTTAAATGCAAAGAGAATGCAGAGAAGGCACCCCCGTGTGCATCAACAATGTGGATAAATCAGACCGCCACCTTAAGGGTGTATACTCAAAAAGAGATTGATTGGACAATTACTTATGCCAATTCCAACAAATATGCATCTGGTAAATGTCTGCTCCCAGTAGCAGAAATTAAACTTCACAGGCAGACGATATGTGGCTGCCCTCTCTAAATACTCTCTCTCCCCAGCGGCAGAAACATATAGAAAGAAAAAAAAGAAACATAGAAATAATAAGAAAAAGCACCCAATAGTGTAACAATGTAAAAATCTGTCTTTTGAAGGTGCAAATAAATGAAGTACTCACGTAATGTTATGGTCAGATCAATACTCTCACTGAGTCTGACAAGCATGCATATGGAGATCATAAGCCTGTCTCCATTCTGGCCACAGGTCAGCCATTACTGCAACAATGATCCAATGAAACAAGCGAGGTGATTAAAAAAAAAAAAAAAAAAAAAGATTTAAAGGACTATTTATTAAATGGGATCTATCACCCCTATACAAATTAGTCTTAATAGTTAGATTTTACAGTGACCAAGTGTAAAACTGTATTTTTAAATGTCTAATTGGCAGAAATTGAAGGAATAAATGCTGCCCTACACCTACTTCCGGACAGACTGCTGGTACAGCTCTGTACTTGCAAAAGTCTGTCAATCTGTCTCAGCTTCCCTCCCTCTATCCAGCCTCCTCCGATGACGGAGGCTTTCTTCCTGTAAGCTGGAATGCCCTCATTGGCTAGAGATTGCTCCAGTTTACAGCTTATGATCTCCATATGCATGCTTGTTTGACTCTGTGAGACCATTGATCGGAGTACTTTCATGTTCTGCTGTTTGTACTGTTTTCCACATCTGCATGGAAAAAAAATCTCTTTTAAAGTAAGATTTCAGTTTAAATTATTTTCCTTTATTTACTGATTTAACACAGAGTGCCAGAGGGGTTCACAATGCAATGCATACCCCTCTGGCATTCAAAGGGATAATGCTCTGTTTCAGTCTTACAGAAATATATATACAGGTCTTACAGTTTTTTACCCACATTTGAAAGCAGCTTGTAATTTGGAGAGAAAATTACCATTTTTGTGATTGTTATCCTTCTTTCTTGTTTTACTCAGTGCTAGCATCTGAATGTGAGTATATATTTTTAAAAGGTAAATGGATTTTATAGCTAAGATTGAGATTTATGCTCTTATGTTGCACGTGTACTATATACAAGCCAAGCGAAATGCACTTGGATGGAGGCAGCATTGAGAAGCATATTTTAGTAACTTCCATGACAGTTATCCATTCTTGTTATTACAGAGTATTTCTACTGTTGTTATTTTGAATAAATATTTTTACGTATATATTTTTATGTATGCTAGCGTAAGAGGTTGCTTACCTTTCTGCCGACCGCCAGACCCGGTAGGCGGCCAGCATCTGTGCCCTCACGGCTTGCCACGCTTGTTAGGAGTGCTGGTATGCCCTGGTGTCCCTCCAGGTGACCGGTCTCCTTGTTGCTCCCCCTGGCGGCTCCAGCCACATCAGAACTCGGGCGCACGTCACAGGGTTTCCCTGATGACATTGCGACCCAGTTCTTAAAGGTACAGCACATTTTCTGCTCCACCTCTTGGGGTGGAGCAATTTGTTTATTAACTGCCTGGACACCACTTCAGCTGCCCTTTCATGGTGTTCCAGTGCAGTTATGCCTTGTTGCTCTGTGCATGAACCGGTTTGTCTGACTATCCATTCTGGTGTTGACCTGTGGCTCTGTCTGACTACCCACTCCGTGTATGACCCTTGGCTTGTCCGACATCCAATCTGGTGCAAACCTGCGGCTCTGGCTGACTAACCATTCTGTGTATGACCTTAGGCTTGCCTGAGTACCCGATCTGATGTTGACCTGTTGCTCCGTATGACTACCTGCTCCATGTATGATCCTCGGCTTGTCTGACATCCACTCTGGTGCAAACCTGCGGGTCTGGGTTACGTTTCGCTCTGTCCCATCCTGGCTTGTCTGACTATCCACCTTGGCGTTGCCCGGGGTTGTCCACTGCGCACCCAGCATGCCAACGCTCCAGTGGATAACTTAGAGGGTGCCCTGGGTGGCTCTGCTGGACCTCCTCTCGTCTCTGTACCTCTGTGGCATTCAGGTGCGGACCTGTAGCGTAGTTGTTCTCCTTGGGAGCGTTGTCCATACAGGTGCGGACCTGTAGCACAGTTGCCTTCCCTGGTACGTTGACATACAGGTACGGACCTGTAGTGCTGTACCTACTCGGGATCTTGTCTGTTCAGGTGCGGACCTGTAGTGATCCTCAGGTGCGGACCTGAGACGGTTTCCCTGCCTTCTGGATCTAGTCAGTCCCATTACAGCAGTGGGATCCTTCCTGACGTCTTCTGCTTTGCCTGTAGTTCTTGCTGTTACCGTTGTCCTGTACATTGTGCACCTTAATAAAGATTGTGTTACCTTCAGTACTGGTCCAGTTCTCGTTCTTGAGTACGTGACAGCTAGGAGCCATTCTTATTTGTTAAACATTACCTATTAATTGATACACTATATATATATATATATATATATACATATATATATATACACACACATACACTTATTTTTCTATACATATACAGCTGTAATCCAAAATTATTCAACCCCCTTTGCAAATCAGGTTTATTGTCAAAATTGACAGACTTTCAGCTGTTTGCAATGAACAAATCAAACAAAAGCAATTGAAATAGAACAACACAATGAATGCTTCAAGTGGTTTCCCCAAATTCAACTGAAAATGTAACTTATAATGACTTCTCCTGTCTCAAAATTATTCAACCCCTTCATGGAAAGCATCTTTAGTACTTAGTTGAGCACCCTTTTGCTGTTATGACCTGCTGCAAATGAGATGCATAGCCAGACACCAGCTTCTGGCAGTGTTCATGAGGAATCTTAACCCATTCCAATTGAGCAATGGCCTTCAGTTCAGTAATATTCTTGGGTTTGCGTGCTGCAACTGCCTTCTTCAAATAACACCATAGATTTTCTATGGGTTAAAGTCAGGAATTTGTCCCAGAGGCAATATAAGAGTAAGAGTAACGGAAGGTGGAGAGACACTGGATACTAAGTATCAATTAAAGGTATATTGACGTTGATGTGGAGAGTGGATTGGACAGCAAAAAGTATTTGAAACCGCTACAACGAGACTTATCTGATGCATTGCAATTGGATTCTTATTGAAGTGGATGTACCTTATTTGTGTTTTTAAGGTGAATGCATTTTGAAAATGTGTAACTTAATTAGAGAATATTGTGAGAATTTTATTGTGATCAGACTGACATATAAGAAGAAGAAAGTGTAACTAATTGTTTCAAACTATGAGATAATTTATTATCTGTATAATAGAGCCATTAGTATAGTATAGAAAAGGTAGATCACGAATAATAAGCGGAAAAACATAGTGGCGATATATTTTAGAGAAGTCATAGTGTGGATACTATTTTCAAGATGAGCTATAGATGCTTCTCAAGTTGAAGTGATGACGGAGCCTTCAATAGAAGGATGTCCAGATAAGGAGTCACATTGCCACATTTACTCCCAGAGACTGCAAAATGGATGCCTTGGGGGCCATAACTCTTATGAAGATCCTTAGAGTTATAACTAGATTGAAAGTAAGAGCCACAAACTGATAGCGATGGATTTCAAATGCAAGAAACCAGTAAAGGTATGGCCAGATGGGAACATACATGTAGACATCTTTGATGTTGAGAGAGGACATGATTCTCTGCCATTTCCATGGCAGTTATCACAGATTTGATTGACTCCATCATTATCTTGGGCACACAAAGACACTTGTTTAAAGCTTTTGGAGAACAGGATGAAAACCTCCATCTTTTTCAATAGAATTAAAAGATTAGAATTGGTTTTGTAATACTTAAGCTATCACCTCAACCTGCAACATGGTCTGCAGAGCATGATGAAAGGCCGCTGTGAGCTGCCTGTCTGTTGGCACTTTGCACATGAAGAAGCAGGTGGGGGTATAACAGTGAAGGACATCCTCTATCCTCTGGAAATAACTTGAACTACTGAGATGGAGTTCATGGACTAAGGTACTTCCCACTAGTAAAGGATCATTGAAGGACTTTGTCTCACTACCATCAGGTTGAGGCAGACAGTGTCTTGGAGATTGGAATAAGACTTCTTTGGGGTCTACTCTGGATTTACCAGAGTAGCAAAAGGAAGACCCAGAGGAGGTTGATAAATTTTCATGAGCTTCTGTAGTCTCTACCAAAATAAAATGTCACCCCTCTCCTCTTAAACTTATGAGTTTTGTTTTGAGGTAGCAGATTGCTTTTGCCACCTGTGGCTTTACTCACATTTATCCAGTTCAAGTTTAAAGAGCAGAGTACCTGTGAAGGGTAAAGCCACTAGAGAGTCTGCATTCCATATCTGAAGCCACAGGGTGCGACAAGGTGCTCAAAAGAGCTGCTTCATCATTGTAGACTGTAGCATCTTGAAGATAGTTTATTAAAGTAAAATGAAATCTTTGGGAGAACCCAACTGAACAGCCTTTAGCAGTTAATCTTGTCAAACTATAATTGTTCTGCAGTTCGAAACAGAAAAAAACAGCCACATGATTAGGCCAGCACCATAAAATATAGATTTGCTGTAGGTGACCTGCTTTGTATCGGTGGCATTCTTGAAGACTGCAGTACTTTGTGCGTTTCAAAAGTCTGGACACTCAAGTCTACAGGTGGAGGGGCTGACTAGAGTTCTATCGCATGTTGCTGAAAGAGTAGAATTTTGTTTTAGGCATTGATGAGGCCTTATCAGGACACAACAGTTCAACCTGCACAACTTGTTTTAAAGGGTTAGTAATGTATATGTACAACAAAGTGAAATATTGTATTTATTAAAAAAATAAACTAAATGATCCCAGTACCATCTCTCAAACCTTTATGGCTTGATGGATATAATTTTTTAAAGTTCCCACCTCCCTCCCCTTTCCCTGACGTCAGCTGCAAGCTGACAGCAGAAGATCCTGGTCCCGAGACTGGTATGCGGCTCTTCAGCAGAGCTGAAGAAATACTTAATTGGAACGTTCTACAAAGTGTGCTTGGTTTGTAAGCATACTTTGTAGACCATTCCAATGAAGTATATCTTTTTAGATTTCAGTATTTCGGCTCTGCTGAAGATCCTCCTGCCGGTCCCAGGACCAGGATCTCCTGCTGTCAGCTTACAGCTGACGTCAGGGAAAGGGGAAGGAGGGGGGAACTTTACAGCTGACATCAGTGAGGGGGGAACTTTAAAACGTTATATCTCTCAAACCATAAAGGTTTGAGAGATGAGGCTGGGATCATTTAGTTTATTTTTTTTTTTTTAATAGATACAATATTTTGCTTTGTTGTACAAAGATATTGCTATCCCTTTAATACAGCATAGGCTGTACAAATGACTACAGATTTCTTTTTGCATTTAATGAGGGATACAGAGGGGCCCTTTTGCCAAGAGTAATGAGATACCTGAAGGACTTCCTGGATAGCCCGGATGAATGGCTCCACCGATTCATACTCCAAATTTCAAAAGGACAGGTCTGCTAGGTAGGTAGGTTCAAAAGGAGTCACTTTTGATCTTTTCAACCTCAGAAAACACCTTTTCCAAGGTGGATAAAACAAGTACTTCCTAATTCAGAAAGATATATCTCCCTACATAAACATCATATCTGCACTGAAATAGTCAATTCTCAATATTGTTACAAGCTAAAAAAGTATCCAATACTTTCTTGAAAGCATCTACAATATATGTAAACACCGTACGCCAAGGCCAAGAATTCCATAACTGTCCTTACTATAAAAATATCCCTGCCTTTGCTTTATTCAAAAGAAGCGCCTTTACTCTAGTGTTAGTTGATGACCCCTTCTTTGTTGCACATCTCTAAGTAAAAAGTTCCCAGATAGTTCTTTGTATTGGCCTTGAATATATATGTAATCGTAATCATATCCCTATTTAGATATCTCCTATAAACCCATTTTGGGTAGTCTCTGTAACTAAAATTTCCCAATCCCTTTATCAGTATTGCTGCATATCTCTGTATTTTTTCCTGTAAAATACCAGTTTAAGAAATGATGCCCCAAACTGCAGTTTATACATTAGAATAAAATTTCCCAAGGTTTTAAGCAATAATAGAATTATATTGCCTTCACACTAATCTATACCTATATTTATAGATAATAATACCCTATTGGCTCATGCAGCACAGGAGCAACACTGAAAACTGTTGTGAAGTTTATTGTCTGTAAGTACTCCTAAATCTTTATGTAACAAGGATTTCCAAAGTAGTTTCTCATTTAGTATATAAGTAGCACGCTTGTTTCTTCAATCCAAATGCATAGCCTTAGATTACATTTATCTGTATTAAAGGGGAACTACCACCCCGCAATACCTTTACGTGAATTCAGTGGCCGGCTCCAAAAGGGACTGACAGAGCAGGCGCATGGACGTCACTGTGACGAGATGTCCGTGCTTCCTGCTCCTGTGAGCCTCGAAAAAAATGCAAAATCTTTGGAACCAGGTAATATTTCTGGCGACTAGCGCTACTAAGCAGCTAGTCGCCAGATGAAGACTGAATTCACGTAAAGTTATTGCGGGGTGGTAGTTCCCCTTTAACCACTTCTATGCTAAGGATGTTATGGGAGATGTACTTAGTATACATTTCAAAACTGCTAAGGATGTTTCCCATAACATCCTCAGCAGTAAGAGGCATCTGGGTGGGCTGGGAGCCACATTTTCAAACTTACTGGGCCTGATACATCCACACAAGCAAAGATTTCTATCTACCAGATAGAAAACAGAATTTATGTGAAAATGCTCTTGGGCTAGTGGTTTGTCACTCACACAGATTTAAAAACCCCTTGAATGCTAGAGAGGTCTTCAATGCAATACTTAGTGATCACTGGAGACATAGAGCATTCAAGTTAAATTCCATTTTTAAATCAATGAGGAATTTTGATTTAGTTATCCCCTATGGTGCAGTTGGTGTGTTCCATAACTATTCCTTTTATTTTGTGTCTAAGGTTCGCTGTATTTTAATATATGTGTGTACAAAAGTTGACAATTATTATGTATACAACTATATTATCAATGTGCATTGTTCTTACTTCTATATAAACTAATTTCACTTATCAGCAAATCAAACAATTCCCTGATATGAATCAAAACAGCTAAGGTCTACTGTCGCCTCAGGCTTTAAAGCAGGCACGAATGACAATCATGTTTTAGAGGCCAAAAATGTTGAAATTTAGTATCAGGCTTTAAGAAGTGACTGGCGGAAGATTTATCAAATTTATTTAAACTCAGGAACAAAGAAAAAGGAGAAAGACATTTAGCTTGTTTTAACTTTAAATTTGCAATTTATATAAAACGGACTCCTGAAATACTGATTAATAAGTGTAGTGAATGCTCCCTTTACCATCCAGTCCCTTAGGCAGAGTCCCTGCATATTATCCACAGTGACACGATACATGGTGTGACTAACTATAACTGCGGGGCAGAGTTCAACATCATCTAGAGAAGTCACTGTTTTGAGAAAGTGAGTAGTTTTCCAGAGCAATAGGAGGGCAGCAGCTACAGGAAGACAGAAATGTTTCAGCCCGATTTTCGTTTTATAACGACTAGATTTCATTGCAGGTACGAAATGTTATAACTGGTTTTATCTCACAGATTCAAATTGAAATTTATGTGGAATATGTAGATAAAACCAAATATAAAATTATCAGCTGTAATGAAATCCAGACATCAGTTGCTCAAGCAAATTCGCAGTAAGGTCTCCCTTAAGAAAAAGTTAGAGGAAGATTCTAATTATCTTCCTCCAGACTTAAGAGGTTGAACATCTTATAACTGCCCCAGTTAAACAAGGATACAGAACCAGTATATTTAAGGTGTTATATAAAAGCAATTATTCAGAAACTAATCCTATATAATAATTTGCTAGGATGTTTGTCATGATGCAGTCATGCGCAGTAGAGACTACCCGCATTCGGGCAGTTACTACTACACGACTGCATCGCATGAGTGAGGCGACTCAAGACTGCATCGCGTGGAGCAGTGAGGTAGTGGCCTCTTAACCCTTTGAATCCCAGAGGGATACACAATGCATTGCAAAGCAATGCGTCGCGTACCCCTCTGGCACTCAAAGGGGTAACATTACCCAGACCTTGGCCCGTATACATGGGCTTTTACACTAGTCTGATATAAATTGTTTTCTTTTTTGAGTATTTTACCAGGAAAGATACATTGAGATTGTCTCTTGTTATCAAGTATGTCCTGTATACCCATTTTACTCAGAAATTGAAAGACTGAGTTGACCTTGCTGAGACCAGAACCTGTAACCCTGATGTTTGAACAGGAACCAGCTGAGCTATCTCACGGTCTATGGACTGTGTTCATACTCAAGACAGGATTAAGATCTTATTCTTGACATCACCCTGTAGATGTTAACAGATTACCCAGCAACCTCATATCCCTTTATAACAAGGAGATATCAAGTATTATCTTTTACGATGCAAATCAATCCCTCCAATAAGTCCAAATTTCTAGCCCAGGAGCTAAATTATGTAATATTTTTGTCTTCCTTATAGTGCACTCATTTTAGTAGAAAAGAAAGTTGCGACTGATTTATAGGACCCTTGTCTAGGAGGAGTTATTTTAATGTTCCCTTTTAAAGTGTATAAGGTATTATTGTGTGTTATTTTATTCATTCTGTAGTTTTCCTGCAGTGAAATCCTTTAACTATATACCTTATACCTATGCTTGTGTGGAAGATACAGCAGTAACAATATGTTTAAATTACAGAGTTCTGAAAATGTTCTCCTACAGCCCTGACTGTATTACCAGTGACTGTATTTGGAAAGTATCATTATCTATATCAGAGTACCTCTACACTGTGCAGTTTGGATTCTGTAATTAACCTATGTTAAAAGCACATGAGGTTCAATCTTGTTCTGCATTTTATTAACACTGCACTTTTTGATAATATATTCAAAACATTTTACTATTTTTTCTGTCAGTGTTTTATCCAGGCTAAAGCGGTCATTCTGGGCTGATTTGAAATTAAAGATATTATTTTGGGTATGCAATCAAAAGTGAAGTGACTTCATTTTGTTTGCCCATATGAAAAATATTTCTAACACTATGGAAACTGTCCTCTGTAAATTTGCTCTTCTTTACACCTGTGTAAATTATTCAGAATGGTTATATAAATGTGTCTTAAATGCATACTGTTACATTACAGTTAAGGTACCATCTGTAGGATCTGTTCAAACCTCAGAGTCACAGGCTCTTTTTCCAGCAAGGTCAACTCGGGCTTTCACCCTTCTGAGGTAGATAAAGGAGTACCCAGAACATGTTTGAAAACGAGAGCCAATCACAATGTATTCTTCTTGGCAAAATACTTTCTCACACACAAAGGAATATCAATTATCATATTTTATATCTATGTCTAATATCTATATATATCTATATATATCTATATATATATCTATATATATCTATATCTATATATATATCTATATATATATATATATATATATCTATCTATCTATATATATCTATATATATATATATATATATATATATATATATATATATATATATATATATATATATATATATATATATATATATATATTGGTGTGCAGGAAGGCAATCAATGCACCTAGAACTCAAATGAATACATCAGGAGCTGTTGCGAGTCCAAAGGGGAGAGCAATGAAATGGAAGTGACCCAGTTTGCAGGCAAACCTGAGGTACTGTTGACTTTCCAGATGCACAGGGATGTGCACATAGGCATCCTGAAGATCACAGTGCACCAGAAATTCCCCTGGACACATCGCTGCAATGACTGAGTTTAAGGACTCCATCTTGTAGTGGGTCTTGACCACAAACCTGTTGAGGTCCTTGAAGTCCAGGATCGGGCAGCAGCCAACATCCTTTTTTGGGAACGACAAAGAGGTTGGAATAAATGCCTGAACCTCTCTCCTGTTGGGGGACTGGTGCCAAAACCCCCTTATCCAAGAGAGACTGGACTGCCCCATTGAAAAGCCTGAGCTCCCTGAGGGGAGCGAGAAGGGAAGAACCTGAAGGGGGGCAGGGATTTGAAGGGAATCCTGTAACCTTCTGAAACCACCTGTAATGCCCACTGATCCACAACAGAGCCTGTGGCCCCCTACTGGTCATGGATCAGGCTTCAGCGAGTCATGCCAAAGGAGGTTTGGTGGGTTTGAGTTTGGTAGAGGTCTGTTTAGACTTCCACTGCTGCTTGGGCTTGGGGTGGAACCTGGGGCATGAGGCGCCACTGGGTTCACCCTAAAAGTTTAGCCTTGTTTGGAATGAAAAAAATGATGCCTTTTCGTCTGAGGAGTGCATTTAGGAACTTGAAGCATTAATGTTCTCTTACCCCCAGTGGCCTCACTGATGAGGTCTTCAGTTCAGGACCAAAAAGAGAAGAACCCTGAAAAGGAAGAGAAATCTAATCAGAAGACCAGATCTTTAGCCACAGCATGCACCTAGCACTTACAGAAAAAGCAGATGCTTTGGCTTCTGAGAGCATCAGTCACATAATGCTGAGCCTCAGAAATGTTGGCCAAAAGTGACAACAGGTCAGCTTTTGGGGCATCTTTGTATACAGCAGTAGTCAGCTGTTCAGTCCAAACTGCAATAGCCCTATTTCATGCAGAAGCCAAGGTGGGCCTCATGGACGCACCTATGGCAGTGAAGTTAGCATTAAAAACAGCATCTAGCTTTCTGTCAGTAACATGTTTTTTAAGGAGGAAGCATCTGTCACGGCCAAGACTGTGGACTTAGAAGCCTGAAAATGAGGGAATCAAATTGAGGAGGAGTAGCCCATTGAGTCAAGGCAGCTTCAGAAACGAGATAGAGTTTAGAGAACCTTTTTGACAGTGAAAGGTGCTTATCAGGAGTCTTCCACTCAACCAGGATAATCTGATCCAGAGTGGGATTAGGCGGAAAGACAGCGCATGGCTTCTTAGGCTTTTGAAAGAAGTCAGCAGTAGCTTGTGTCTCTACAGGAGTAGAGAAAATATTTTAAGTGGTCAATACCACCTTAATGAGACCCTCAGCAGAGGGCTCAGAGTCAGCTTCAAAGGGGTCACCATAAAAGTGGGAAGAAGCCCCTTCAGAACACACACCATCCTCAGAGTCTCCATCTGAATCCTCAAACGAAAAATCAGAAATGCCAGGAGCCTTAGGGGCCACAAACCTGTAGGAGGTAGGGGGTCTCCATGACCGAAGAACCCCCTGAATAGAGAGAGGAAATTGTGCCATAGAGGACTTTAAGTCCTTGACCCAAAGTGGCTCTTGATCATGGCTGGAAGGCTCTGGTGGAGACACAGGGGTTACAGCACATTGGGAGCATAAATGCCAGAATACCCCATAGGAAGCCCTGAGTGGCATGAAGAACAGTATGTGAGTGGGTTCTGAGATGCCCCTGAGTCCTTAGCCTTAGTCCTAGCCCCATGTCCAAGTGGATCTGTCGTCCTAAAAGGAGAACAGTGTCAAGACAGTAAAGGAAGACCCAAATACTGTTACCCAGATTAAAGATTTTGCCCCAGAAAGCCTTAAATGCACTTATTTTTTGAGTGAAGGGTTAACCTGAGGAGGAGAGCAGAAAATGGCCAGTGAAACGGGTGTTTATAGGAAACATAGTTCTGTCTATACAGAGTGCCAGAAATCAGAACCAAAATCCCCCCTGGGCCCCCAAGACACTGACAATGTTCATTGGATCATTAGGGCAGTGGAGACAATACGAATGAGCCAACTCCCAACTCGGTACTCAGAGAGGTTGCGGAGATTGTCTCAAAATCTGCTGTCCCATAGAGATTAATGGTGCATCGCGGCTATGCAGTAAAGAGCGCTCTTAAAGGCACGGAATTCAAATTAAAAACCCAAAACAAAAAAGGTCTGTAAAGTGTAAATTACACATAAAAACACCATACACTATGAAGGAATTAGATAAAATATATTTATAAAACCCCCAAACTAACTGGCAGGGTAGGAGTTAAGTACCACATAGTAAGAAATGCATCGAAAAATCCCCAGATCAGCAGGCATTTTGGAGGAATAATACCCAACATAAGTGCAGGAGTCATTTAGAACGCTAAGTAAACCCTTGTGCAGAAGGGACAGTGGTGCAGTAGACCAAAGCATTCAAAGGGTTGCTCACCTTTTCTGCAGGTTTTCTTTTTTCAGATTACCATTGTAAGGAAGAAGCATCAGAGAGACACCTTCTGGAGAGACAGACCTGGGTTACATGGTTCTCTCTCAGGACTGAAAGGGTCCACAAGCAGCTCCTGTAAACTGGGCAATCCACCAGGGGAATCCAGTAATGGTAATCCACCTAATGGGGGAATGTGGACACCTCATATCTAAGTAAAAATAATAAAAGAACTAAAACTAAGCAAAACTGTTCACAACCTTCCTACCAGAATGAGGAACAAATCTTAACTAGGGATGGGAGTGGCTAAGTAGTCTGCTAGGAGGAGAGGGAGGTTCCACCCCTGCAACTTCTTTGAAGAATTGTTCCAACCTACTAGGAGGAGCTGTTGCCTCCTCATGGTACCTGTAAGCTATACTGGACGACAGAGAAACAAGCTTTAAAAGGATATCAAGGTTCCATTTACAACAACTCTCTGCCATCTGTCATTTAATCAGTTCCCAATCCATGTACAGATACCACCTCCCAAACTGAAGTCTTTTAATTTATGAAGTAACCTGTTGTGAGTCACTGAATCAAAGGCTTTTGCAAAATCCAAGTATACTACATCAACAGCAATTCCCTTGTCCAAATTACTACGTACTCTTTCATAAAATTCAATTAAATTAGTCTGACATCTATCTATTCTTCATGAAACCATGCTGATTCCTAATAATATTGTTTGTCTTCACATAGTTCTGAATACTGGCAGTTAGCAACCCTTCCTGTACGTTACCCACTATGGACGTCAAGCTCACAGTTCTATAATTTCCTAGGTTTGGATCTTGCTCCCATTTTAAACAATGGAACTACATCAGCTTTCCTCCAATCACAGGGCACTATGCCTGATGAAAGTGAATCAATAAATATTAAAGTATAATGGTCTTGCTATTAATGAATAGTTCCTTAAGTACCCTTTATACCGTCAGGTCCAGGTGCTTTATTCACTTTAACCCTTTCAAGCCTCTTTTGGACCTTGTCCTCCGTAAGCCATGTACATAATGGAGGAAACTCCATGGTTTTGTCTGTTTGTCCATAGCCTGTTATTGCTGCTTCCTTTGTATATACTGAAGCAAGGAATGTACTTAGGGTGTCAGCCATAGCCTTATATTCACTAATCAGTTCACCTGTCTCAGACCTAAGAGGAGCAATATCAACCTTAACTTTTTTGTTATTAATATACTTGTAGAATTGTTTAGGGTTTTTCTTGCTCTCATTTGCAATATTTCTCTCATTTTAATTTTGGCTAGCTTAATTGCTTGTTTACAGATTTTATTATATTCTTTATATTTTTAAATGGTGCATCTGGCCCATTTGACTTAAACACTTTAAAAGCCTGTTTCTTATTTCTCATTTCCCTGCAAACCTCATTATTAAGCCACATTGGTTTCACTTTACTTCTCTTGTGCTTATTCCCCAATGGTATATATTGGCGTGTATATTTGTCTAAGAGCATTTTAAACACATTCCATGATTCTTTTACATTTTTATCTTTGAAAATTCCATCCCCCCCATCTTACCAGCCTGCTGCACATCTGGGGCTTGATTCTATTACCATTGCTAAAAATAAAACAGTCGTTTTTTTTAAGTCAGGTTTTAGTATCCTTTACCAGACTTGTGAAAACAAAACCAGAGGTAATTATACTTACCGCCAGTAAAAAAAAAACAAAAAAAAGCTCATAGGAAACAACTAAAAACAATATGCAATTAGTATCCTATTACTCACGATCAGTATTAGCACCTGTTTTGTGGTTACATTTAAGTTGGAAAATCTGCGCCACAGAGGCTGAGGCGTAGAAGCCATAATGACAGTTTTAAAACCATCGTTGTTCAAACAAAAGCAGTGCAGAATACAGTATACAGCATAGAAATCTGACATAAAGTGCCCCCATTCAACATATTAATCCCACTTTTAAAAGTCGACTTGCAGTGCTTTCTTTCACCACTTTAATTCAACTAATATTCACATTCCACATTTTAACCTTTCCCCTTCAAAATTCGACTTACAGTGCTTTCTTTCACCACATTAATTCGAGAAATATTATACATTCGACATGTTAACCCCTCCCCCTTGAAAACTCGACTACAGTGCTCCCATTACTTTCTTTCAGCATTTAAATTCAACAAATATTGTTCACATTCCACATTTTAACCCATCCCCCTTGAAAATTCAACTACAGTGCTCCCATGAGTTTCTTTCACCATTTAAATTCGACAAATATTGTTCACATTCCAAATTTTAACCCCTCCCCCTTTAAAATTCGACTACAGTGCTCCCATGACTTTCTTTCACCATTTAAATTCGACAAATAACATTTTAACCCTTCCTCTTTAAAGTTCCTATGACCTTCTTTCTTTCTCCTTTTTAGAATAAACATACAGAATGTGATGTGTGTGTAATGGCACTACAGAGCTAAAACATGATGCTTCTGAGCAGTGACTAGCAGTAGAACAGGCAATTGTGCTGTTGTTCATTCCCAGAAGCCTCTCACATTCTGTATGTTATTTTGAATACTCTTAGGGTGGGTCTCCCTAAGAGTGAAGGGTAATCCAGACGTGGACCCCTTGCTCTCAGTGCCTAGGGAATCCAGCTGCACCCTCCTGACGTGGCCCAACTAGGCCGAAACGTACGTCGGGGGTTAGCTGGTGTTCCCGTGAAGTGGGGACTTGCCCGTCATTTTGGAACTGGACCGCCCTTTTGGGTGGGATTAGTCTAATATGTATGTGGAAATTTCTCCTCTGTAATGGCACTAGAGAGCTAAAACGTGATGCTTCTGGGCGGTGAATAGCCGTAGAACAGGCCATTGTGCTGTTGTTCATTCCCAGAAGCCTCTCACATTCTGTATGCCCTATTTAGAATATTTTCACTTATCGTTATGTAAATTGGTTCACACATATTTGGTAACCTTCCTTACAAAAGTAAAGGAGGGGTTAGTATCACTTCTTATTGTAGCATTAACACATCAAATGGGTTTAGCCATCAAACAGCCAGAGTGAGAGGTCTTTCATACTTAGCACACAAAGTTATAACATTCTTGTACAGGAATCACTGTGACACGTAAAGAGAGTGTATTTTGCAGTAAAATTGGAGAGTAAACAATGTTGAATGGGGGCAATATTATTCAAATTAATATGGAGAAAGAAGGTCATAGGAACACTAAGTCAAATTTTAAAGAGGGGTTAAAATGTTGAATGTGAACAGTATTTGCTGAATTTAAATGGTGAAAGAAAGTCATGGGAGCACTGTAGTTGAATTTTAAAGGGGGAGGGGTTAAAATGTGGAATGTGATCAATAACTGGTGAATTTAAATGGTGAAAAAAAGTCATGGGAGCACTGTAGTCGAATTTTCAAGGGGAAGGGTTAAAATGTCAAATGTATAATATTTGTCGAATTAATGTGGTGAAAGAAAGCACTAAGTCTAATTTTGAAGTGGAAGGGTTAAAATGTGGAATGTGAAAAATATTAATCAAATTAAAGTGGTGAAAGAAAGCACTGCAAGTCGACTTTTAAAAGGGAGGGTTAATATGTTAAAGGGGGGAGCTCTATGTCGGATTTTGATAATAAGGGGAACACATCTAACACTGCTCTTTCTGTCATCAAATGTATGCCTGTTTCCTTGGACTTTGACATTTTGCACTTTTTTTAGGCGGTAGTCAGATAAAAGCAGACAGCTCCAGTTTTGTTGGTTCTCTGAAATGTGCTGTTTACACCAGTTTTGTTTTACTGTGGTTCTGCAATAGAATACCGACGTAATACATGTTTGCAAATTTCACATTGCTTGTTTTTCTTGTAATGCCGGTTTTAGCGTTGGTAATAGAATCGAGCCCCTGGTCTCTTCTTGGTGGCTGATAAAGGCCACTGCCATCGTCCTGACAAACGGAATACATCCTGGCAAACCCTAGAGGGACTGAGACCAAAGCAGAGTGCTACTACAAATGGGAGAGAACAGAGACTGGTAACCAAACTGAGTAGTCGGCCACCTTCTTAGCCAAGGGATCTGGTGTTTGGCAATCAAGAACACTAAGGCCTTCTCAGAGAACCTAGCAGAGTCTAAATACACCTCAAAAATATACACAAAAGCAGCATGAATAACATCCTTTCTAGACATGTTCACAAATAACTGTCATTCCCCCAAACAGAAATAGCTACCGGAACCCAAGTAATATCAATGTTGGATGCAAGGCAACACTGATAGGTGAAATTCACCTTAACGAGACATTTCAGGTGTCTAGCTGCCTGACCCTTCAGATGGGAAGGGTAATAAATGGGAGAAATCTAAAACACGAGATGAAAGATAAAGCAGGTTACAACATCTGGGAATAATACATTTCTTATTAGGTACTTCCCATTCTTTCTGAACTACCCAATCAAAGGAAGAAAGTAGAGTGAAAAGAACACCCTCCCTGTCTGAGGATGAAGGGCCTGAGGCAGAAGCCTCTGAAACCATCAAAATCTCCAAAACAGTCCTGAGAAAACTCCCCTCCTCAGAGGGATCCCCCAGAGAAAAGGATGAAACCACAACAGAGACCCCCTCCTAACAAGGAGCCGTCTCTAGCAGAGGACAAAACTATCCCCAAATATGACTAAGTGATTTGTAAAGGTGATTGAGATGACCCCTGCTCCGGAAGAGAAGGGCCTGTAAATAACAAGATGAAAGGGAAACCTAGATAGAAGGGTTTCAGTCCCAAAAGGCACTTAATCAGAAGAAAAGTGAAGTAGGGGGCACAGGACAAGATGAACATAAGGCCCTTCCCTCCACAATCTCAACTCATTGAAGTCCGTAGAAATACCAGTTGAGAAAGGGGTTAAAGAAAAGATCCCTGCAATTTTTAAGGTATTAGACCTATGTCTCCTTTGAGGTCAGACATAGCAAGGAGATTCCCAAAGAAAGAATACAGGAAGGAAAAGTAATAGAAAATACTTATCTGCCTGAAGTGGTTACAGAATGCAAAGAGGGAGAATTCAGCCTTGTGTGTTGCACATTGAAGGAAAAGTAGCAGTTACCAACAGAACCTCCCCTTACTACTCCCTGACAAACAGGGAAATTTACAAAAATGTCTCATTTCGAGGTATGCATACATAATTAACTGAATGGAGAAAAGGGCAACTGGGTCTAGTTCCAGTGATATCTTCACTTCAGTGTTACTGTAATGAAAAGATTTGTCAGAGGATGCAACATACACAAAGACTTATAATTCCATTTCTACCTCAAAGAGAATCCTAGACCAACAATGATATTTACTTGCAACTTGTATCTGGTTTGGAACTGAAGGCTTAAACATCTTTTGTCATTTAGTTTTCTTACTTTTCTAGAACAGACCTCAATTATTGAATTGCAGTGATCTAAATCAGTGGTTCTCAGATACAGCCAACCAAGTATGTCTATTAATATGTAAGCCACAAACCACACAAAACACTGGTTCCCAGTATGATATTGCCAGGAACCAATGGTTGAAAAACTATGATGTAGAGCACTGCAGAATATAGGTAATTTTGATCACCACCTGAAACATTTCCCAATACAAAAATGCAATACCAGCCTTTACTTTGGCTAAGCCTAGTTCTATTTTTTTGTAAGACATGTTTCAGAATTTCAGAAGCAACATCTTGTGATACATCAATTTAAATGTTTTCAATGAAGTTTGGAGGCCTGACTTGGAGAGCAGTCACATGGGAATAAGTAGTTGCCAAATTAACACATAACAATTAATCCTAGCTAACTGCACATGTGAGGATTCGCCCAAGAATGGCTGCAACAACAGAACACTTAATCAAGGTTCATTGTCATTTCCAGTGCCCATGAGACTAGGCACCAATAAGTCTTGTATGAGAATACAATCAGAGGAAACAGCAGTCAGCTAGTTATGGAACGGTGCATTAACTGGAAATCTGCCGAGAGAAACTTTGCTGTGTTTTTGCTTTATACAATATATAAAAAATACACCATGTTGCATCTCATACAAGTGCTGTGGATCTACTCTGATATAACTAATAATAGTGACAGCAACCACTGAAGAAGAATACCATATAGAGGAGGGTGCTCATCTAACATCAGCCAAACATGATTTGCTAACATTTTGTGCAGACAGCAGAGATGATTGTTATGATAATTTTAACAACAGCTGAAAGCAATGCTGCCCCATAAATTATAAGCAAAGTAAAATGCTCTCCATGATAATTACTGGTCAGTGGTAATTTCCAAATGTCAAAAGCAACCATTATTTTTTACAGCTGGGAATATAAGGAACAAGACAATCTTTTCAAATGTTACCAGATTCTGCAACATTGCCTTTGCAAAATTTTCACTTGTGCGACTGACTCTTAAAACATAACCTTGATTTCATTTGAGAATTTACACATTTCAGAAAATCACTATTGTGCTTTAATTTGTGTCATGTAGTAAGCAGCAATTATGCCAGATGAGAAGCAAAAGCAAGAAAATCAAAGACCAAAAATGTTGTGTTTTATTAAATACATTAAAATTATGAGTTTATGATTAAGGAAGCACTGTGAAATATACCTGGTAGTCCAAAATGCTGAATCCTAGTCCCTTACTGTCCTTCTCCAGCTCTACAACTTTTACTTCAGAGGACCACATAGCTAACTCACCATCATCCTCTTCAAGTTCCATCTTTACAACTGGTTTCACCTAATAAAGACAGAACACAATTAATCTGTTTTCCAAAAGTAGAGAAAAAAACAAAAATAACAAAAACAAAAAAAACAAAAAAAACAATGAGGACTTTAAATCCTTTGAGCGCCAGAGGTTCGGGAATGTTTTCCTCCGAGGAGGCCAGACACCTTTTTTAATTGCCTTTCCACCCCTAGCTTGATATGTACAAATCTTTCCATAAGGAGTCAAGGAAAAATAGACATTATATTTCCTCCCTTTCAAGGGTACTGAAATCATTGAACACTGAAATTTACTGCTATTCTGAGAAAAACAGCACTCCATTGATATGAGCTGAAAAACTGTAGGGGATTTTAAAAAATTACGCCACCTGCAATCTTTCATTTTGTCAAACGTGGCTTGCCTGCGACAACCAGAGAAAAGAAGAAAAGATAGACAAACCATACCATTTGGGAAAGGAAAACAACACCAAATCAAATGAGGGGTTACTTGCCTTGAATTTCTTACTACATTTAGTACCTGCTACCAGCCTGAGTAAAATGGTACCCTATTTGTATCAGGTGCCATGAGCAATAAACTACACCTACTGCTTTTCTAAATTAAAAATTACCTGCCTGCACTGAAATGGACAAAACTATTACATATGAAGAAAATGTAAGCAAGGCATACATTTTGGAAAGTAGACATTCATCATCCTCAAATGAGGGGTCAATTGCGTTTTTACACCCAAGCTAGCATGCACAATTATTTCCAGAAAGTGCTGCTATAGGGAAAAACACTTGAAAGGTAGTAAAATCTTTGAACACCATGGAACTTCCTAGTGTATTACAGTACTTAATGCCAGCCTACGATATATGGTACCCCATTGGTATGGACTGACATACCACAATGGGTTCAAGAAGCATGCCTACCAGTGAACAAGGCTGGAGAAACCGGCTGTGTGTGCGTGTGTGAGTTATTCTTGGCTACCAATGGAACAAGGGTGGTCAGACTGTGTATGTGGGGAATATGTGGCTATCAGTGGGCAAGAGAACAAGGCTGGGGTAGTCAGAATGAATGAGGGCATTCTCTGGCTAACAGTGGGCAGTGGAGTCAGACTAGGAGGTCAGGCAGTAAATAAGGGGAATTTTTGTCTACCAGTGGGCTGCAAAACGGGGAAGGGAGGGATAGATAGTATAGGTGGGGAATATGTGTCTATCAGTGGGCAGCTGAACAAGGCTGGGGGGGCAACAGTGTATATGGGGGATCTGTGGGTGCCAGTGAGCAGGTGAACAAGGCTTGGGGGAGCAGACTGTGTATTGCGAGAATCGGTGACTAACAGTGGGTAGGGTAACAAGGCTGGGGAATGTAACTTGGGCATCTGTGGCTTCCAGTGGGCCAGGGAACAAGACTAAGGTGGGTCCAAGTGTGGAAAATCTGTGGCTCAGTGGGCAATGGAACAAGGCTAGGGGGGTCCATAATTCATGTAGGGATTTTTGGCTAGCACTGGGCAGGGTAACAAGTGTGTGTGTGTGGGGGGGGGAGGTTGAAGAGTGTGTATGTGGGGAATCGGTGACTACCAGTGGGTAGGGGAACAAGGGTGGGGGAGTCAGATAGTGGGGATCTGGGGGGTCCTAGTGTACATGGAAAATCAGTGGCTCAGTGGGCAGTAGATCAAGGCTGTGGGGGTCCACAGAGTGTATTAGGGGATCTGTGGTTACCAGTGGAAAGGGGAACAAAGTGTGTGGGGGGGACAGTGTATGTGGGATATCTGTTGATACTAGTGGGCAGGAGAACAAGCCGGGGGCTGCAGTGTTTGTGGGTAATATATGGCTACCAATGGGCAGAGGAACAAGGCTGGGGGGGTCAGACAGTGTATATGGGGAATCGGTGACTACCAGTGGGTAAGGGAACAAAGCTGGGGGGTTCAAACAGTGTAGGTGGAGAATGTGTGGCTTCCAGTGGGCAGATGGAAAAGGGGGGGGGTCCAAATGTATGAGGAAATCTTTGGCTCAGTGGAACAAGGCTGGGAGGTCCACACAATGCATATGGGGCTCTGCGGGTACCAGTGAGAAGTGGAAGAAGCCGGGGGGGGGGGCAGTGTATGTGGGGAATCTGTGGATTTCAGTGTGCAGAGGAACAAGGCTTGGGTGTAGTAGGGTAATCTTTTTTTTTGTATTTATTTTAAATTATATTTTATTTCCAAAAATCAAATCAAACCTCGTGGAGGGGGCATCAAGTCCCCTCCTGATGCCACCCCTGGAATTGATCTGTTAATATAGGCGAGAACTGCAGAGACCAGAATGGCGATCACAGTATTTCCATATATTCCACCACTCAACACGATGGTCTGTGAACATCTGAGCCTGAGTAAGCGGACCTTAAAGGTCCACTCATGTCATGTGAATCTTGAGCGTCTTCCTACTCAAGCTGGAAGTTCATAGAACACCAGGCTGAGGATGCTAACAATGAGAGGAATGGAAGGGAGGTGGTGATCACCTTCTTGGTCACAGCAATGATCATCTATTCTACTGGATAGGTGATCAATGCCAAGGAGGGAATATCATAAAAAGGCAAAAAATATCACTTCCTGATTAGTGGAAAATTTCCACTTTTTCCCCGACTTGCTCACTGCATTGACATCAATGGAAAGTTTCCTTCCTTTTCCTGCTGGGACAGTATACACTACCTGTCAAAAGTTTTAGAACACCTCAATTTTTGTTACTTTTAGTTATTGCCATATAACTTGGCAAAAACATGTAAACATTGGGTATTTAGCAGGGGTTTTTTTTAGCGTTTGTAGATGTGTAAAAGATTTTTCGTGTAAAAGCTAAAACAAAAAAAAAAAAGTGCTTTTGTTACTTTTTTCATCATATTTTATAATTTTTTTTTATAGTAAATTATATGCTATGATGAAAATAATGGCATCTTTAGAAAGCCCATTTTATCGCAAGAAAAGCAGTATATGTGGGTACATTAAATGAGTAAGAGGAAAATTACAGCTAAATACAAACACAGTGAAAGCACTGAATCATTTTGTTTAATCCCTTAAGGACCAGCCACGCACGCACACACCGGCACTTCAGGACCACGGACTATTTTTTTTCGCGATTCGATTCAGGGCTCCCTGAATGGAGTGCAGCCGCGTGGGGAGCCCTGACTTCCATGACGTACATGTACATCCTTGTTCCTTTAGGGACATACACCCCATGACATACATGTACTTCATGGGTCATTAAGGGGTTAACCCCTTAGGGACCAGAGGTTTGGAACATTTTTTGTCTCTCTGGACAATTGCTGTTTTAACACTTCCACTGTGTTTGTGTTTAGCTGTAATTTTCCTCTTACTCATTTACTGTACCAACATATACTATATACTGTTTCTCTTGCCATAAAATTCTAAAGATACCATTATTGCTATCATATCATATAATTTACTATTAAAAAAACGTATAAAATATGATTAAAAATAAGTAACAAAAGTACTACCTACTCTTCTGCCTGCTGCTGACCGGACTCCCATCTCCACATTACAGCGCCTGATGTCCCATCTTACAATCAGTGCATCACATTGATTCCTTACGATTTGCTTTCCCCGCATGTCTAGGAGATATCCTGTTACTGACTTGCCTTATTATACCCTCTTTCCTTCTACACATCGTACCTCTTACCCCCTGCTGACCTGACTCACAGACATAGTTCTGACTTCCCCTCTCTACAGACCAAATGCTCCTTGGGTGTCCCCTCCGACCCTCTGCTTTCCTTCCTTATCAAGAAGTCCATGACTGTCCCCGCTAAACATATTTCCACTACTTCTTTCTCTCTGCCTTGGATTCCTACTCTTTCCCACTGATTGATTAATAACTTATATTTTGCACTGAATAAAGTCATGTGTCTGGTGACCTGTCTACTTTGCGATTATGCTTGTTACTGTGATCCTTTCGATGCTCAATTTGATATGCCTTGAGTATTTGGCTGGGGGTCTCCTGTTGGCAGGGGGACAGAAGAATTGTACAGATTGCTGCTTCTCCTCCCTCCCCTCTTTCCAATGTGTGACCTCTAGTTCGTGATGCTAAATGGGGCTCTGCGGGGCAGATGTTCCTTTATTTCTTGGAGATTGTTAACATATTGTAATGTTATTACTTTTTTTTATTATTCTGTGTTTTTAGCTCTTTACTGATGCCATTTCCCACTACTCTTACTAATGTAGATATTCACTCAGGGGAGACCTGGGTTTTCCAGATCCTACCCCTGACTGGTGTACCTTCTTGCATCCTCTTAGATGCACTATGTGTTTACATTCCCTTCTCTCCTCTGGTTTTCCCTCCTCTCTTTCTTTTCTTGTGCGACTGCTGGAACTAGGCCATCCCTTTTCGCACTCTGCTGTTCAGAAGTTAGCTTTCTCCGCTCTGTTTCTCTGCTTTGATAACCATGGCTGACTGTGATAATCTAAAGGTTCTGTCTCTCAATGTCAAAGGCTTGAACTCCCCACGCAAGAGACATATGGCCCTAGTTGACCTGAAGCGCCTGGGGGGAGATATTGCTTTCCTCCAAGAAAAGATTTTTGCAAATCAAAGGAGATATATTTCTCACCAACAGATTCTACAACAAGGCATTTCTGAGCTCCTCTTCCACTAAAAATGGAGTGGCTATCCTTATTAGTAAAAATTTACCTTTTTCTCTCCTCTCTTCTAAAAAAGATACAGAGGGGTGATTTGTTTTCGTTAAGGGCACGATTGCAGGTCATACATAAACCCTGGCTAATCTTTATCTTCCTAACTCCTCGCAGCTTGAGTTTCTGACCCCGGTCCTGGAAAAGCTTACAGCGTTTAGTGAGGGCTCACTTATTATTGGAGGCAATTTTAATTTTTCTCTGTCACCCTCGGTTGATTGTTCGTCTTGCTCTGCATCCATTCCTTACACTTATATACACCACTTTAACAAATTGCTTCATGGGCATTAGCTAATCGACGTATGGAGGCTGTGCCACCCCTCGGATAAATATTACACTTTTTACTCTAATCCCCATGGTTCCTATTCTAGGATTGACTACTTCTTTGTCCCCCACTGTTTGATTTAATCTATTGTGTCTTCGTCCATTGGTCCCATTACATGGTCTTACCACGCACTGTTACTATTCACTTTCTGAATGACCTCTTCCTCTTGCACACCTAAACTATGGAGGCTCAATGAACATCTCTTGTCTTCCCCCTCTAATGTTGCTAAGCTGTGCGCTGTCCTTTCTGACTACATAGAGGACAACGTCGAAGAAGGTGTCTCTCCTCTGACTATATGGGAAGCCCATAAATCAGTCATTTGCGGTGAATTGATCAAATTGGGTTCTTGAGAAAAGAGAAAACATTCCGCCACTACTGACTCCCTATTACGAGAAATACAGATGCTTGAATCCCAACATAAATTGTCTTTGGTGGCTTCGATTCTTCCCAATCTACAACAAGCAAGATGCAAGCTCAAGTCACATTTAGAATTGGGCGTAAAGAGGCAATTTCTATCTTTTAGGACACGGGTATTTGAACTCGGCAACAGACCAGGGAAACTGTTGGACAGACAGCTCAAGGGTACGGCACTATCATCTTACCTCCCTTCGATCCATTTGCAGACTGGTTCTGTAGTCCACTCGTCCTCTAATTTTGCCTCCTGCTTCAGAGCATATTATACTGCATTGTATAACCTCAAAGATTCGAACTCAGTTTTGGATAGCCGATCTACTCAGATCCAGTCTTATCTTCAAAAAGCTAACCTCCCTAAGTTAAGTAATGTGGCTCGTGAATCTCTCGAAGGGGGACATCATACAGGAGGAAGTGAATAAGGTGATAGATTACCTACGTGTGGGGAAGAGCCCTGGCCCAGATGGGTTTTCTCAAGCTTACTACAAAACCTTTAAAACCCTGCTACTTCCTGTGTTAACACCTTCTTTTTCCTCCTTGCCTGGCGCGATTAGATCCCACCCGGCAGTGACTGAAGCTCACATATCTGCAATCCCGAAACCTGGAAAAGACCTGATGTAATGCCAAAACTTTAGGCCCATTTCTTTGCTCAATATCTATACTAAAATATATGCCAAGGTACTAGAGGAGCGAATCAAATCTTTCCTACTTCATCTTATTAATCAGGACCAAGCAGGCTTCACTCCGGGTAGAGAGGCCAGAGACAACACACGGAAGCTTCTCAATATTCTTCATCACTTCTTGCAGCAGAAAACTCCTATGGTGCGGAGAAAACTTGACACAATACACTGGGACTTTCTAAGGAAAACCTTGACTGCCTTTGGTTTTGGTCCTCTTGTTTGTCAACGCATTCTGGCATTATACCAAAATCCCAGTGCTAAGAATAGAGTTAACTGTGACCTCTCGATCTTTTTCTATATCTAATGGCACCAGGCAAGGTTGCCCCTTTTCTCCCTTATTGTTTTTCTTGATAATCAAATCCTTTGCTCAACATGTACGGCTTAACCCTTCTATATCAGGGATAGTTCTTGCTCATAGGGAACATAAGTTGTCCATGTTTGCAGATGGCATCCTGCTTTCTTCCTCCTCACCGGCTGTCTCGATTCCTACCTTCCTTTCGGAATACCAGGCTTTTTGGCCCTTTCTGACTTTAAACTTAACATGAATAAATCTGAAGCTTTGCCGATAGGCCTCTCGCAGACAGCCCTGTGTCCACTTAAGGTCCAATTTCCTGACCCCGTGCTTCTCTAGTCTTTATGCCGAAAACTTCCTCCCACTTCTCTCTACCATCAGATGTGATCTCTCCCAATGGAAGTCCTTATACATCTCATGGCTTGGCAGAATGCAAGCTGTTAAAATGACGATCCTACCCAAGATCCTGTACTTATTCCAAACTTTGCCCATTAAAGTTGCCTCATTTGTTTTTTAGCTCTCTGAATAAACTTTTATCAGATTTTATTTGGGGCTCAAGGAAACCCCGACTCAAGCTTTCTGTCTTAACCCGTCACAAATCCTGTGGAGGGTTAGGCTTCCCTCACTTACTCCGCTATCACCAAGCTGCTTTACTATCAACTGTACCTGAATGGATACACAACGCAGCCCAGAAGGCTTATGTTCCTATGGAACTCCGGTACCTTCTGGGCAAAGACCCAATTTCTGAATTTTGTTTATCTGCATCTGAACGGTCGGGTACTTTTGCCTCCCATCATCTCATTTCTCCTGTCCTTAAGCTGAACAGCACCAAAACGCGTGAAGGCTCTCTGCTTCCCCTCCCCACACCTATGACCCGAATCTTTTATGATCGCATTTCCCCTCACACGTTAGAAGCGACACAATTCCCCCTATGGTCTGCGATCCCGCATGCTAGTATTATGGACTTTATGTTAGATGGGCAAGTTCTGTTGTTCGAAAGCTTGTCCTCTAGATTCCACTTACCACCGATAGAGATTTGGTGTTATCTTCACCTGAAACATTTTCTTCAAACTCCCAAACATCTTGCAGCATCCACATGTACACCTAGAGACTTCAACATTTTTAAGAAGCTTATTCATAGAGATTGTCCTTCCAGAAAACATTTTCTAGGGAAGATATATGGATTCCTCTATGATTCGTCCTCTGACCCCAAACTGCCTTATGCTACCAAGTGGGAACAGGAGTTCGGAGCCTCTCTTGATATGCAGGATTGGAAGTCAATTTGGTCTAAAATACCTGAGGCATCCCTCTCCTCCCAGGCACTTGAGATGAACTATAAAATGCTATTCCGGTGGCATCTTACGCCTACTAGACCCCATGCCATGTCCCCCTCTTATAGTGCACTCTGCTGGCGTTGCCGCTTAGACAGAGGAACCTACTTCCAACTTTGGTGGGATTGTCCGAGCATCCAACCCTATTGGAACTGTTGCATCGCCACCATCAACAATGTACTGGGGACCAGTCTCCGACATGACCCCCTACAAATCCCTTACCTTAAAGATCTCCCACATTTACCCCCACATGTCAATGTTCTATTCTTTGCCATGCTTAATGCAGCAAAATCTTTGATAACTCTCCACTGGAAAAAAGATTCTGCCCCCTCACAGTCTGAATGGAAGACTAGGGTAGAAGACCAGATTCTCCTTATGAGACTCAAGCTACTGCAGAAAGGTATTAACCCTGATACAATTTGGACCCTCCTCCAGCCATTGTTCTCAACTTAAACTCGCCTGCCCCAGTTATGGTGTTACTTGCTTAGCTCCCTATTCTTCCAATCCTCTCCTTTTTGGCAGTCGCACACCTTTCTTTCACTTTCCCTGTCTCTCTTTGGATCTCTTCTGGCTTCTCTTGTTCTTCTGTTTATATCTGTCCTTTTTCTCTGTCACTTCTTACATCACCTTCTTTCTCTTCCCATTGCTCCCCTATACTTAAGAGTCTTTCCTGTATCGCTTCCCTATTCTCCACTACTGCAATTGACACCTTGCGTTCCCATCTACAGGGATCCCATGTTTGGAAATCTATACTGATGATGGGCTTATTGGGATTACCTACCTTATCGAGCGAGTCATGCATTCCCACTTGGCTCCTCCCTTTATTTGTAGGCTCTTGCCCAGGTTTTGTTCTCAAACCGTAATGTAACCTTATACGGTGGTATCTCCTTGTTCTTTTACTTTGTTTTTTGTTGTACTTCCTCTTGTTACATGTAATGCATATTGCTCATGTCTACTTTGTCTCAATAAAGAAATAATAACAAAAAAAAAAAAGCTAATCACTTAAAGTTTGTGCTTCAGTTGAATAATTGTCCTTGTTTAACAGAGTGTTAGGAGACTCTGGATAAGCAGGTAATGGATATTTGCTAATGGGTCCACACTTATATGCACATACTGAGAATTGGGGGAGTAATAAGGTGAGGGACAACCGGACAGATCGTTAGCACAAATAGCTTTGAGACAATGTGTGTAATGGCCCCTTTCATCAGATACAGTGATCAAGTTGCAGTCATTGTGTTTCAATCCTTATAAAAGTATAGGTGGCCTCTTACTGCAGTCCAGTGATGGGTCTTAGCATGTCTCAAAACCAAATGTTGGTCGTTTTCTTTTCCTCTCCTCTACTTCCCTTTCTGCTCCAAGATCGTGCCATGTGTTCTCCTCTGATCTCTGGTTGACGTTGCCTCCTCTCCGATTGTAGGCTGTCGGCTTAAACTTCAACTCGTTTCAGCGCTTGTAATTGAGGCTTCTTCTGGAAGCGTGATGATGGCCCATGTAACTTTCCATACTTATTAAGATGCTTATCCAATCATCAACAGACCACGGAGGGAAAGTTATTTGTTGTTTTCTAAAACCATTTTAATGATATATTATAATTCTGTATTATGGTAATAGTATATTTGTAAAATGTGCAATAACTTAGATAATTTGCAAGAAGGTAACTTTCTAATTGTCCTAAGTGTATCTGCTTATTGTTAATTCTTTTTAGAGTTTGATATTTTATTGTACCAAAGTGATGTGCCTGTTAAAAGAAAAACAGGGCTTAGCGTTTCCTTTTTTTTTTTTTTAAATTGTGGTACACCATTTATATGTGTAGTGAACCATTTATGCTGTTAACCTCTGATATGCCTGATTGGCTTTGGTATGAATGGAAGTTATGATCTGTAAAAATCATACGATAAAAGAGAAAGAATGCCTGAAAAACTTAATGGATAACCCTGACTTAGTAATCAGTGAGGCAGGCAAAGGGGAAGGTATTGTAATTCAGACAAAAGAAGGAAACCTAAAGGAGGCAGAACAGATACTTAATGACATCTCTTTTTATCAAAAATTGGAAAATAATCCAACAGGATTTTATCAAAAAGAATATATGGAACTCATAGAATGGGCATACCAGTTTAAAATACTGAATTCAAACGAATATCAATTCCTTAACCCTTTGAGTGCCAGAGGGGTACGCAACGCATTGCTAAGCAATGCGTTGCGTACCACTCTGGCACTCAAAGGGTTAAAGTGCAATTTCAAGTAATAGCAATCTACTATCATTTACCCAAAATCCACAAAAAGATCAATAACCCACCTGGATGGCAAATTATCTCAGGAATTGGACCACTGACCAGTAACTTATCACAACTTAATGACCATCACTTACAAAAATATATACAAGAACTTCCTTCATGCACCAAAGACTCAAATCATGTTTTGCAAAAATTACATATTTTGGAATGGAAAAATGATAGGGACCAGGGATCAAAACAATCTGGAAAAATTCTGTTTGACTCCACAAAAATTAAGAGAAACTTTAGATGTGGACACAGAATATGTACTACTTGCAGTTATATGCAACATAGAAATAATACGTTTATCAGCCATTACACAGATGAAGAATTTGAAATAGAGACTTTCCTCCAATATACTTCAAGCTATGTAATCTACATGTTGGAGTGCCCTTATGGCCTCCAATATGTAGGAACAAGAAGCATCAAAGAAAGATTTATGGAGCACCAGAGGAATATACTCAAAGGAAATTTAAGACAAAGCATAGCGAGACATTTTCTACATCACAATCAAGATACAAAAGGACTAAAATAGTTCATCATAGATTAAATACCACCACAAAGAAGAGGAGGAGATAGGTTCACTAGACTTTCAAAACAAGAGGTATATTGGATCTTTAAATTGAATACTCTATTCCCAAACGGCCTCAACAAAGAAATGGATTTATGGTGTATTAGACAGAAAAAAATTTCAACTCAAGTCATTGGCTTAAAAATAGAAAAATAATCATATGCTTATGCATCTAGGAATATTTTTTTTGTCGTTTATTCAAATGACAAATTAAAAACTAGGACACATTTTAATTAAACTTCCAATCCAGGACCCACCATCATAAAAAGAAACACTAGAATTAAAATGAAGCTTCCATGTACTGAATAGTGAAGAAAGGAATCTATCTAAAAGTTTCTTAAAAATTGCCTCTACTAAGAGCTGAACAGAAAAGATCAATAATACCAACTTCTTTACCTTCAGTGATAAAATGTATTTAAATATTATACACAGTGAGAACAGGAACCTCTTCCCTCTTTCACTATAATACACAGTCTTATTATGTAGAAAATTAATTAGATCAATCTTCTTTTCTATGAGAGTTCATAAAATCATAATACGAATATAAAATAAAAGAATACATTTATTCACTTCACAACAAATAAGTTATTCCTTCCTTCAAAGAATTTTTATGGATTAAGAGAATTAAAAGAATCCCCCCTTCCTTTTTTACGTATCATAACTTCCATTCATACCAAAGCCAATCAGGCATATCAGAGGTTAACAGTGCAACCGGTTCTTTACACATATAAATGGTGTACCACAATTTTAAAAAAAAGAAATACTAAGCCCTGTTCTTCTTCTAATATGAACATCACTTTGGTACAATAAAATATCGAACTCTAAAAAGAACTAACAATAACTGGATACACTTCGGACAATTAGAAAGTTATCTTCTTGCAAATTATCAAAGTTATTGCACATTTTACAAATACGCTATTACTCTATACCATAATACAGAATTATAATATATCATTAAAATGGTTTTAGAAAAATACAACAAAAAGAAAATAGATCCTTTGGTTATCTGCAATCCAAACCTAACACCTTTTACCTTTCCCCCCGTGGTCTGTTGATGACTGGAACAGCACCTTAATAAGTAGGGAAGTTACATGGGCCATCAAAACACTTCCAGAAGAAGGTGCAATTACAAGCACTGAAACGCATTGAAGTTTAAGCCCTCAGCCTACAATCGGAGAGGATGGGACGTCGACCTGAGATCAGAGGAGAACACACGGCACAATCTTGGAGCACAAAGGGAAGTAGAGGAGAGGAAAAGAAAACGACCGGCATTTGGTTTTGAGACACGCTTACATCCAGCACGGGACTGAAGTGAGAGGACACCTATATTTTTATAAAAATTGAAACACATTAACTGCAACTTGTCCACTGTATCTGATGTAAGGGGCCATTACACACATTGTCTCAAACCTATTTCTGCCAATGATCTGTCCAGTTGTGCCTCACCTCATTACCCCCCCAATTCTCTGTATGTGCATATAAGCATGGAGCCATTAGCAAATATCAATTACCTGCTTATCCGGTAGTAGTCTCCTAACACTCCATTAAACAAGGACAGTTATTCAATTGAAGCACATACTTTATGTGATTAGCTTTTTTTATCCAGTTCTTTTTATTATTTTTTATTTTGTATCGTTTACATACCAGTTTTGTTTTTTTTAACTTTATCATTATAAGGATATATTTTGTTATACGTATCTATTTGTAATCTTTGTGTGTTATATATGATCTTTGACTTTATTAACCCCTTAACGTCCAGTGACGTGCCAGAACCGTATCTGCTATTTTGACGTTAAGGACCAGTGACTGTCCTGGCACTTTTTACTCACATCCCTCCTGCAGGAACGCTGCGAGTAATAACAGGGACTGAAGTTGATCGTTCCAAGAACCGGAGCGATCTCTATCATTCCCCCTTTCGGCGTGCCGGCCCACGTGATCAGTCACGTGGGAGGGCATGCAAAATTCTCTATCTGGTCCTTAAAGGACCACACACCACAGGACCGCTGGTCTTTAAGGGGTTAAACTAATTACTACACTTAGATTCTTTTGTGCTGTCTTGCCCCTCCCTATTTTGTTCTTTTGCATGACGATCGCCCTTTGGGAGATTGAACCGTGAGAATCTTCTAAGACAGTCTAATAACTAACCTTCCTGAAGGGAACAGTTTACGAGAAAAAAAATCCATTAGGTACAGTAAATCTATAGGACAGCTCCATTGAGACAACACAACTCCAACATCAGTTTGCAAGGCATACATCTCAAGAATATAAGGCAAGTCCATGTCAGAATGCTTGACACTGTATCTTGAGAGAACAAATGCTTGCAAAGCTCAAAAGTTGACTGGGCAGAATCGAACCAGAGAAAGGGATAACTGGAACTGGTTAAATGGGTACATGGACCAAATACTTTCAAGTACTTTTCGATAAACCTCTGGTAAAAGATAGTAAAGCCCAAGAACCACTGCAGAGTCTTATGATATTTGGGAATTGGCCAGTCAAAGATGGCAGACACTTTCCAGGAATCCATTGCAATTACTGCAGCTGAGAATATGAAGCTTAGAAAGTCAATTATGAAGGTTCCAAAGATGCATTTTTCCAATTTAGCAAACAAATGATGTAGGTGAAGATGGGATCGGATTTTTCGAACATGAAAACAGTGTTCCATCAGGGACTAGGAGAAAATGAGGATGTCTAAATAAAAACCTAAAATGCAGTGCAGAAGATAGCTAAAGAGGTTGATAAAGTGTTGGGAAGTTTGGGAATGCTGTCTTCTATTCATCTCCTTCCAGGATTATTACCAGATTCTAAGTGCCATGCACATCCAATTTAGTGAAAATGGTGGCTGATCCCTGAGGATACCAGTTCTTAATTGGTCTTGTTGAGTTCCTTGTAATGAACACAGGGTCTGAGTGAGCCTTCTCTTTTTACCACAAAGATAATTCCTTCCCTGTAAGCCTCGGTAATGGAGGCAGATTCCACAATTACAGATATGATAAAGGGTTTGGATCTGGAGGTCCTAGGTGATGAGATATAACTCTGACAACAGCAGAGAAAGTAGAAAGTGACTTGATTAGTAGGCCAATCTGTCACGGATAGGAATGTTACGGATAGGAATGTCACGGATAAGAGGCTCCTCCAACAAGGGTTGGTGGAGTGAAGGCTAGAGTGCGTCGCTGGAGTGCGTGGCTGGTGTACGCGGGCCCCCTGTAGTGCGTTGTGCTGCGGCCAAGGCCGTGTAAAGGTGCTGGCCGCGAAGCCAGATGACCCTCTCCGGTTGAGCCGAAGAAGGCCCAGGATAACGCACTACAGTGAGGACACCCACCACCAACCCCAGGGAAGGACTATTTCCAGAGAGTAGAAGGCCTACTGAAGGTAAGCCCCTAATGCTAGAGACTAAGTAAGGAGTGCAGTAAGAGCTGACAGGACTGCACAGGGAAGGACTAGACAGAGAAATTACAGGAGCTGAGCAGGAGCAGGCAAGGAATCAAGAGGGGACTAGAGGAAGCACCGTATAATAATATATAGGGCAGGCAGGAAGGAGCTGAGCTCCACTGAGAAAGGAGACTAATTAGGAAGCTGACTGGGGCAGAGACGGAAACTTAGGCAGCGCAGGACTGGAGAAGGTCCAGGTGAAGACTTGGAGGAAACAGGGGTGACTGGATGCCACTGGACTGGAGAAACACTGGAGGAAGAGTGGAGGGTGCAGACTGGAGCAGACAGGAAGAAGTCTGCAAGGCTGGAGGGCCAGGACAACACAGGAGCGAGACTGGAAGCTGAGAAGAGCAGCAGGTGAGGCTGCACACAGAACGCTATAATCGCGCGCCGCACGAAGGCGGCGCGCGGTTAAAAATACCCAAACCCGGAAGTGCGGGTAAGGGTGACGTCACCACGCTACGTGGTGACGAGCTGGCGAACCCGGAAGTCGGGCAACCCGTCGGAACGGCGAGGGACCGTGACACTCCCCCCCTCCTAAGGCAGACCCCGGATGCCAGGACGGGGCTTATGTGGAAAACGCGTATGGAAACGCCGTAGAAGGGTAGAAGCGTGAACATCCGAAGAAGGAACCCAGGAACGCTCCTCGGGACCGTAACCACGCCAGTTGACAAGATACTGGACCCGGCGACGAACCCGGCGGGAATCAAGAATGGCATCAATGACAAACTCCTCCTGATCACCACGAACCACAGGTCTAGGAATCGGGGTCCGAGGATGTGAAGGGTGCGACGGAAACCAGGGTTTCAAAAGGGAGACGTGGAACACAGGATGCATACGTAAAGAAGAAGGAAGAGCCAAGCGGTAAACTACCGGAGAGAGACGCCGCATCACCCGAAAGGGCCCCAGGAAACGGGGACCGAGTTTGGTAGAAGACTGGCGTAGGCGAACGTTCTTGGCAGAAAGCCAAACCCCGTCACCGACAGCGAATCTGGGGGCCAAAGAGCGACGACGATCTGCCTGCACTTTGTAACGTACTTGGGACTCCATCAAAGAGGAACGAATGCGCCGCGAATGGTCCACCAAGGACCGGACACGACCCTCGGCCGCAGGTGCAAGAGCAGTACCAGGAGAGACAAGCAGGACTCTGGGGTTATAACCCAGAGCAGCAAAAAAAGGTGAACAACCCAAAGAAGAGTGGAAATGGGAGTTCAAGGAGAACTCTGCCAGGGGAAGGAGGCGACACCAATCGTCCTGACGGTGGTTGCAATAACTGCGTAGAAAATGCTCAAAGGACTGGTTCACTCTCTCCGTCTGACCGTTAGTCTGGGGGTGGTAGCCAGACGAAAACTGTAGGGTGACACCCAGGCGAGTACAAAAGGTTCTCCAGAAGGCCGAGATAAATTGAGGGCCCCGGTCAGATGTTATGTGAAGGGGTATGCCATGAATACGGACAATTTCAGATATGAACAGGTCAGCAAGATCCGAGGCTGAAGGCAATCCGGGCAACGGAACCAAATGGCACTGTTTGGAAAAACGGTCCACTACCACCCAAATGACCGTCATGCCGGAAGAGACTGGGAGGTCAACTATGAAGTCCATAGCGAGTTGGGACCAAGGAAGTGCAGGAACAGGCAAGGGATACAGCAAACCCGCTGGTCTACAACGGGGAGTCTTCATACGAGCACAGATGGTGCAAGAGGAAACAAAAGAAGCCACCTCAGCTCGAAGAGAGGGCCACCAGAAATGCCGAGATAACAGCTCATAAGTCCTAGCTATGCCAGCATGACCCCCAACAGAAGAATAATGGGCCCAACGAAGTACCTCTGGCCGATACCGTATGGGAACAAATAGTATCCCAGGGGCCAGAGGAGTGCCGGCTGGGGCTGAGGGCTGAGCATCCCGGATATGTTGCAGGGTCCTGGTAGCCAAGAAGGCCAAGAAGCAAGAAGAGGGCAGAATAGTGTCTGTAACAGCAGGGACAGCTGCCGGCTCCTGAAGACGCGACAGGGCGTCAGCCTTGGTGTTCTTAGCACCCGGCACAAAGGAGATAACAAAATCAAAACGTGAAAAGAACAACGACCACCGAGCCTGTCGAGCATTCAAGCGCTTGGCCGTAGCCAGATAGGCCAGGTTCTGGTGGTCAGTATATATGGTTATCCGATGGGGTGAACCCTCAAGCAAGTAGCGCCATTCGGCTAAAGCCAACTTAATAGCCAGAAGCTCGCGGTTTCCAGCATCGTAATTCCTCTCGGGTGCTGAAAAGCTCCGTGAAAAGAAGGAGCACGGGTGGAGATCTCCGGTAGAAGAGGACCGCTGCGAAAGAACTGCTCCTGCAGCCGACTCGGATGCATCCACTTCAAGAATGAAAGGCTGAAAGGGGTCCGGATAGGACAAGATGGGAGCAGCACAGAAAGCCTGTTTCAAGGCGGAGAAGGTCGACACAGCCTGTGGGGGCCAGCAGGAAGGGTTACCACCCTTGCATGTCAGGGCTATGATGGGCTGAATGACTGCGGAGAAGCCATTGATGAAACGCCGATAATAATTGGCGAACCCGATAAAACGCTGGACTGCCTTGAGAGTACGGGGAAGAGGCCAGTTCAAAACTGCAGAGACTTTCTCGGGGTCCATGGAGAGACCCATGGGGGACACAACATAACCCAAGAAAGAAAGGCTGGTCTGGTCGAAGAGGCACTTCTCTAATTTGGCGTATAAATGGTTGGTCCGTAAACGCTCAAGGACCTGTCGTACATGAAGTCGGTGCTCGGAAAGGGAGGCGGAGTACACTAAAATATCGTCCAGATACACGACAACAAAGGAGGACAAGAGATCCCGGAAGACGTCATTGATGAAGGCTTGGAAGACCGCAGGAGCATTGCGCAAGCCAAAAGGCATGACAAGGTATTCGTAATGCCCCGAACGGGTGTTGAATGCGGTCTTCCATTCATCCCCTTCACGCATCCGGACCAGGTTGTAAGCCCCCCGAAGGTCCAGCTTAGTGAAGATGTTGGCTCCACGAAGGCGGTCAAGGAGCTCTGAAATAAGCGGAAGGGGGTAACAGTTACGGCGGGTGATACGATTCAGACCTCTATAGTCTATACAGGGACGAAGGGTACCATCCTTCTTAGCCACAAAAAAGAAACCCGCTCCAGCGGGAGAAGAGGACGGGCGTATAAAACCCCGAGCCAGATTGTCCTTGACATAGGCCTCCATGGCAGCGGTTTCAGGGATGGACAGCGGATACGTTTTACCCCGAGGGGGCGTGGTGCCGGGAAGAAGATCCACAGGGCAGTCATAAGGGCGATGGGGCGGAAGGGTCTCAGCCCGTTGTTTGCAGAAGGCCTCAGCAAGATCCTGATAAGGCTCGGGAATCGTAACGGCAGGACCAGAGGTATGAGTGGAAAGCGACGTGGCAGAAGCAGCCACGTTCAAGGAAGGAGAGCTAGGAAACTGAAGGGACCCAGTAGCCCAGTCGATAATGGGGTTGGTGGAGCACAACCAAGGATACCCCAGGATGACTGGTGTCTTGGGTGAGGTGATAACATCCAACACAGAGCGAACAGAGAGGTGGTTACTAACACACAGAGCTAGTGGCTTAGTAGAATGGGTAATCAACCCTTTCCCTACAGGAGTATCATCAATAGCCAACACGCGTAGTGGTGGTTCCTTGGGTTGAAGAGGAATCTTGTGTTGTGTGGCGAAAGTCGCATCAACGAACACACCAGAAGCACCGGAGTCAATGAAGGCCTGAGTTTCCAGGGTGTGGCCATTCCAGGACAGGCTAACGGGAACGCGAAGGCATCGGTTCCGGTTGTTGGGGATGGTAACCGGACTTAGGGAGGTTCCCCCACCACCTAAGTCCTGGCGTTTCCCTGCTTGTTGGGGCATTCTCGGGCTAAATGGCCAAGAGCCCCACAGTAGAGGCATAAACCGGCAGCGCGACATCTGGCCTTTTCTTCCTCGGACAGACGGTAGACTCGGCCAATCTCCATAGGTTCCGGATCGGTGTCGGAGGTGGTGGGTGGCGGTTGAAACCGGGCGGCCAGGCGGATAGGAGGACGAGGAAGTGGACGACGGGTACGGTCCCGATCTCTCTCATTTCGTCTCTGACAACCGGTGCTCCAAGGATGAACAAAGCGCCACCAAACCCTCCAACGAGTCAGGAATCAGGCGGGTAGTTAATTCGTCCTTCAGGCGGTCATGAAGGCCCTTACGAAATGCTGCCTTAAGAGCGCTGGGACCCCAATTGGTATCATAGGCCAGCGTGCGGAATTCAACCGCATACTGAGACAAGGAGCGTTGGCCCTGTGATATCTCCAATAAAGCCGCCTCGGCCCTGGACTGGCGGCCTGGTGTATCAAATACTGCCTTAAAGGCAGACAAAAAGGCATCAAAATCATCCAAGATAGGAGATTGGTGATCCAGTAAGGGGGTAACCCATGCCAAGGCCTGACCCTTAAGGAGGGACACTACAAAGGCAATCTTAGCCTGGGACGACGAGTAGGGCCCTGGCTGACAGCGGAAGTGTAACTGACACTGGTTCACGAAGCCCCGCACATCGGCAGAAGAACCGTCAAAACGCTCAGGCAGAGGAAGACGAGGAAGAGGGGGTGGCAAGGCAGGACCAGGGAGCGGTACGGCGTGCAGCATAGCGGGTTCTGCAGCTCTCGAGGCTCCCATCTCATGTTGCATCTGCTGCAACAACTGCGTGATGGTATCAAGCTTCTGGTCCAGCTGTACTATCTGTGTCGAATGACGGCTCAGCATGGCGCCCTGCTGGAGAAGGGCCTCAGAAAACTCAGCCGGATCTGTAGCCATAACCGGAGGGTGGCGCGATTATAATGTCACGGATAGCAATGTTACGGTTAGGAATGTCACGGATAAGAGGCTCCTCCAACAAGGGTTGGTGGAGTGAAGGCTAGAGTGCGTTGCTGGAGTGCGTGGCTGGTGTACGCGGGCCCCCTGTAGTGCGTTGTGCTGCGGCCAAGGCCGTGTAAAGGTGCTGGCCGCGAAGCCAGATGACCCCCTCCGGTTGAGCCGAAGAAGGCCCAGGATAACGCACTACAGTGAGGACACCCACCACCAACCCCAGGGAAGGACTATTTCCAGAGAGTAGAAGGCCTACTGAAGGTAAGCCCCTAAGGCTAGAGACTAAGTAAGGAGTGCAGTAAGAGCTGACAGGACTGCACAGGGAAGGACTAGACAGAGAAATTACAGGAGCTGAGCAGGAGCAGGCAAGGAATCAAGAGGGGACTAGAGGAAGCACCGTATAATAATATATAGGGCAGGCAGGAAGGAGCTGAGCTCCACTGAGAAAGGAGACTAATTAGGAAGCTGACTGGGGCAGAGACGGAAACTTAGGCAGCGCAGGACTGGAGAAGGTCCAGGTGAAGACTTGGAGGAAACAGGGGTGACTGGATGCCACTGGACTGGAGAAACACTGGAGGAAGAGTGGAGGGTGCAGACTGGAGCAGACAGGAAGAAGTCTGCAAGGCTGGAGGGCCAGGACAACACAGGAGCGAGACTGGAAGCTGAGAAGAGCAGCAGGTGAGGCTGCACACAAAACGTGTGCGGCGCGCGGTTAAAAATACCCAAACCCGGAAGTGCGGGTAAGGGTGACGTCACCACGCTACGTGGTGACGAGCTGGCGAACCCGGAAGTCGGGCAACCTGTCGGAACGGCGAGGGACCGTGACACAATCAATCTGTGTGGAAACAAGCATAGTGGGCTGTTTCCAGGTCAAATACCAGCTGACTCAGGACTTGTAGTCCCTTATTGTGGCTGAGGGCCACTCTAGAGTGTGTGACATGCTGAGACAGGGGCTGGATCAACTCCTCTGTAATAAATGCCTTCCCCTGAAACTTGTCAAGCCTCATAACCAGAAACACCAGAACTTGGGATGGGTTAGGAGAAGACCATTTCAAGTTGAGGATTCAACTGTGATGCACTAGAAAGCAGGCAAGATTTCTTCTGAAGGAAATCAGCAGATTGTCCAAATAAGGTGTTAGAAAAATACATTGAGCTGGGATATATGTGATCAGGGCAGCCATCAGCTTCACAAAAATTCTGGTTGTCAAAGCCAGGCCAAATGGCAGAGCCGTAAATTGGTAGTAATTGCATGCAAAAGCAGGACGCGCTGTGATCCGGGCAAATTGGGCTATGCAGACGCACATCCTAAAAGAAAAGGAAGGCTAGAAACTCCCTCAATTACATTGCTGCGATGACTGAACACAAAGATTATATCTTGAATCTCATAGCAACCATGTATCAGTTCAGTAATTTCAGGTCCAAAACAGGACTACAAGCGCTATCCTTTTTGAAAACCACAAAAAGTTTGGAATAAAAACCTGAAATGCTCTCTTGTGCTAAGATAGGTTCCAGAACTTATTTTTCCAGTAGACTGGAGCCAGCATCTGTAAAGAGACTCGCTCATTCTGAGTCCCACTGAACCACTCACAAAAAGATGCAGGGAAGGGACCTGAAATCTGATATCACCCACAGAACCCACTAGTCCGTTACAGAGGATGTCCAGGTATTAAGAAAAAAAGGCAGAGATAACCTCCTACAGACAACAGAGGACCAGAACTCCGCAAGACATATAGAGGTTGGCTTGTCAGAGGTTAGAATTCAAAGTCTGTCTGGGCTTTTTGATGGGGAGTGTTTGGGAGACCCTGAGAGATCTACACCTTCTGCTCCTCGGACTCGAAGTAGGGGACAAAACCCATGCTTTTGTCACCAGTGTCATCCTTAATGATCTGTATTACTTCAGGTCTGAACAAGGCCTTGCTCTGAAATGTCAAGGACAACAGTGACTTCTTAGAAGATTAGTCTGCAGGCCAAAACTTGAGCCATGGGGTATTGTGCATGGAAATAGAAAATGTGGAGGGTTTGCCTGAGAACCTAGCTGCATCAAGCAGAGCTTCCCACACAGCAACAGAGCTGAGCTGTGATCCTGCTACCGAGCTGTTCCCTACTGAGCTGTACTCCTCTTACGAGCCGTTAACCCATGCAGAGCTGTGCTCCAACTATCGTGCCGTTAACCCGTGCAGAGCTGTGTTCCCGGTTCTGAGCCTCCAGTCTGGTACAGAGCGTTGCTATTGTGCTGAGCCGTTTTCTCTCATACCACTATTACTGCTGAGCCGGTCCGGTAGGCCTTGTAGGCGACGGTTCATATCCCGCCTTGCAGTATAGTGAAGTTCGTTACCGCGCCCGGTAGGCGCCTCGGCTTTAGCTGCTACTGTGCAAGTCTCTGTTATTACGCCCGTGGGGGCTATTGGCTCAAAGCTCTTGCAATCCAGCTGCTTCCGTTATCACGCCCGTGGGGGCTATTGGCTCAAGCTCTTGCAATCCAGTTGCTTCCGTTATCACGCCCGTGGGGGCTATTGGCTCAAGCTCTTGCAATCCAGTTGCTTCCGTTATCACGCCCGTGGGGGCTATTGGCTCAAGCTCTTGCAATCCAGTTGCTTCCGTTATCACGCCCGTGGGGGCTATTGGCTCAAGCTCTTGCAATCCAGTTGCTTCCGTTATCACGCCCGTGGGGGCTATTTGCTCAAGCTCTGGCAGTCTACTTGCTCCGTTATTACGCCCGTGGGGGCTATTGTTCAAGTACAGCAGGTTCTGGGTTGCAGGTTCCTCTTTGCTGGACAGTTATCTCAGTATTATGATACTGCCTATCATCACCTTGGGCGTGCCAAACACCACAACTGAGACGGACTGATTACTGTGTTAACCCTTGTATCTCTGTTCTCAGTATCTGCTATTTGCCTGTGCTGTTTAAATCAATACCTGTATATTGGTCATACTATTCCCTTCTTGCTGCTATGCAGTGCTGCCTATAGGGGGTGATTCTTGTCATTCATTTTGTTCTTAATAAAACTGTGTTTTATTTCACCTACTGGTCTGAGTGTCTTGAAAACCGTGACACAGTACTATATTGTGTCATATATTACTGGACCCGTGTGGGTTATTGTTATTGCAACTGTTCAATAAAACTGTTTTATCCAACCTACTGTGTCTGAGTGTCAAACAAACCATTACAGGCATACAGTACGTGGGCAGAACTACCCGCAGACTTAGACTGAGGTTCAGTGAATATATGAAAAATACAGCCAGACAAACCGTGTACCGAAGCACTTTAATGAGAATAAGAAATGTAGGCAAGAGAGATTAAAAGTTATGGCTATTGAACAGGTACAGGTGGGTGGGGGGGGGGGGGAATAGGACACTGAGGCTGAGAAAAAGGGAGACATTTTGTATCACCAGCTCAGGACTCTGCACCCCATGGGGTTAAATATGGAAATGGATCTGGCAGCTTTCATCTGAGCACTGCTGATTGGAGTTTATGTTGAAGCATGCCAGTCCTAATATTATATCATATATATATATATATATATACACATACATACATACACACACACACACACACACACACACATATATACATACATATATATATAACCGTTCTAGTACATCTATAACTTGGAAACTTGGGAGAATTAGGAGGGGCAGGGAAGTGACTGGTTAGGCTGGATGGGAAGGAGGAGTAAAGAATGTATATATTCTGACCAAACTTCCTTCCCTTTGAACCCTGAGGAAGCGGATAGTAGATTCCACAATACGCGAAGGGTGTATTGTTACGTTATCCCAATAATGAAAAAAGACTCCCTTTAGTAAGAATATAAAAATCCCATGCTTTGGTGCGGCTCCTGTGAGTGGAGCTGTCACCCGAATATTAGGGTTCAAAATAGACAGCGAAGAGATTGGCTGCTGGTTGAAACATCATTACTTAGAGATGGTTATCACAAGGAAGTAACACACACAGCGAGAGAGTGCGTGATGTTGAGTGGTATGAACATTCCATCTGAGTAATATCCAAGCAGACCGGGAGATTTGCTGCAAGGGGAGTTATATGCCTGCATTACTTGGGATCCTGTAAGTGTTAGCAATAAAAGTCAGTGCTTTATTTTTAGATGTGCTCTTTGCACTTTTATTCTAGATGCTTGTGTATTTATGTATTGTATGGAAGAAAACCATATTTAAGGCTGCATGAGAACCAACGGTTAAAGTGAAAGACTGTGGATTTGCCCATCCTCATCCCATTTCATCCATCACAATTCATCTATCATCATTTTCATTGTCTGAGTATCATCTAGGACTGAATGTGTCACGGACACCAGAGTAAATAATACACACGACACAGGTGAATTGAAGTTTAACCAGTTTATTAAGATAAGCAAGAGTAAGCACTTACCCCAACCTTAGTAGGAACAGGCATGAGGACAGTGCCGAGTCCACTATCCAAGGATTGGCACTGAACTGTAACCGGTTCTCAGTAGCCTATAGAGATAGAAGGGAGAAGAACCAGGCTTGGTTCTATATCTAGCAAATGGAAACCTGGAAACCAGATCATTGAAGGGACAGCTAAACTCCCAGACATGACAGGCAGACAGATGTCTCGAAGTAGTTACTCTACCACAGAGTGGTAGGATGAGCGAGACAGAGAGTAACTATTACACTGAAAGAGTCACGGAACCTTTCTACTAGGTAGGAAAATGGCGGAGACAAGAGAGTGGAGCGTAGCCAGCCCCAACACCTGTAAGTATGTGAAGACAATACTGTACGTAGGCTACAGAGCGGATGGTTATGCAGCAGGCCCAGGAGGCAACGGATACAGTGGCATAGGATGGAGGCAATGGAGCGAGAGGCAACCAGCAACTCTACCACGGAGGTAGCAGTTGCACTACACCGATGGAGCGCGCCCACAACTAGCCCAGACAGGTGGTAGTCAGACTGGAGTGAAAGACAGCAAAGAGTGTAAGTCAGACAAGCCACAGTCGAGATCCAAATCGGGTAGCCAGCCACAGCCAAGGTCAAAACACAGCAGGAAGTCGGACAAGCCAGATTCATACACAGATCGGGTAGTCAGACAAACCCACAGGATCGATCAGGAGAAAACACGGCAGCCAAGCAAGGGTCAAATGAGAGCAACACGGAAGCAACGCACAGATATAACACGAAAGGGCAACAAGACCTAGCCTCAATGAGGTTTCTAAAGCAGCAGAAGGAGGCAGGACCCAATTAGGCCCAACAGAATAGGCCCATAAACAGGCATCCGTGCCAGTGCCTGTAACCTGACTTTAGAAATGAGGAAGTGGCCAGAGGCCATGCCGGCCAGCGGCCATACAGAAGTAAGAGCACAGGATCGCTTAGGCCTCAAAGAGAGACTGTGATAGAATGTGAATAGAGCTAAGTGTGGGGGATTTTTCTTTTGAAATTTCTCTTCAAATTGCTAAGTGTTTGTATTCCACATTGGGATTATATTGTATATGGTGTTTTGTACCTGACTTACTGACCATCTGGATACAGTTGTGATAGCGACTTGTACTAGAGAAACTGATGTCTCTAACCCCTGACCTCTGGCTATCAACAGTGACCTCTGCTGAACTCTGTACCCCTGACCTCTGACTATCAACTACTGACCACTCTTAACCTGACCTCTGGCTATCCTTATAGACCACCGTTATCATCTTGCACACACCTGGCAGTGTGGTCCTTTTGGACTCTCTGGCTATTAGCCTTTTGACCACACTTAATCTGACCTACACTACCTGCCCCTGTGTTGGGGAGCACTATTGGATATGGAGAGCGAAGAGCTCTTATGAAGAGCAGATAATCCTAACATGGCTTCAGAGAAATGCCTTAGGCATGGATGTAGACAACCATGGCTGAAATGATCTGGGTGAAGATTCTGGATGTTGAAGCCAGGCCACATGGCAAAGCCATGAACTGGCAGTGAGAGAGAAAAGGCAGTGCAAGTAGACACACTTGATTCTCAGAGTGCTATAAACATTGATTCAAGAATATTCAATATCCGTAAATGAGGATAATAATATATAGAAAATTATATTAATATACTTTTTTTGTGATTGAAACATGCAAGTTAATTTATCATTTCAATAAGAACAAGGATAGAGACATATAGTCTCTTATTTTTGTCTTTGCCTTTAAGTAGAAAGAGTTAATTTTAGTCATTGATACACCATTTTGGGTACTGTTTAAGGTATTTCAAATGCATTTGAAATGCCTATTAATTTAACACCAGTGTTAATGAGAGTTAATAGGAAGCACCATTATTGCATTATCTTTATTGCTGAGACACGCAAGGCTATTAGTTTACATTGTATAAAGTAAAAACTAGGAGTGATATAGGCTATCCCTGTCGACCTTTACCTTTAAATATAGGGAGTTAACTTGGTATTAATTGAAGCCCATAAATCTGGAATGTGTTCCAGTTCTTTGTCACAGATCTCTGCAGCAGAGATAATTTTATATATATTGTAACGGAAGCTAAGAAGGGACCGCGTCGCCTTCCGCCGTCGTTCCTGGGTCTCTCCCTCTCGACGCCAGATAAGCACCGTCCGGTGCACCGGTTGGAGTATGGACGGTCACTGGAAACAGCCGCAGGATCGCTGGAAGCAGGGAAGAGTCCACGTCGCCGCCTGACAGCATATGAAGTTGGGACGCAGGAAGCTGGCAGCAGGCGGTCGGCGATTCAGAATACTTGGCGCAGATGGGTATCAGAGTGGATACTTTAGACCATAAGCAATACAAGACTCCAGGACTCCTTGTTCACTCCAAAACAGAACTCACTTTATTGAAACAAACCACACATATTTATAGTCAAACCTTACATTCAAATAAATGGACCAAGCAAATACATTAGGAACATAATTCAATCACACAGTAGACAAAAGGTCAATGGTCTAACAAATACAATGACTCAGACTTCATTACATATCAAATACAAAAGGGTTGCTGAACTCACACAATGGACATAAAGACTGGAGGGACTTGAATGAATTATCACACAGCAGGGGGTCTCAATACAATGGCTTTAGTGCCTACAATACACATTGCAAGTAACATTAGGTAAACTCAAATTATTAGCCCGTAATGGCCCTGTTCCCTGAAAGCAGGCTATGATTTTTAGTCCTTTTTGGCACATCTGTCCACCAATATAATATCCCAAAGCTCTACATAGCTTGCGTCACTGGGCTGACAATCCATATGCCTAGACAAGGGTTGTTTTAGGCATGACAGGAATGTCCACAGTTTTTGGTTAAACAAACTTATGGCCAGACAAGGCCTAAGTAACGGATAACATCCGTTACATTTCTCCCCCTTTTAGTACCAAGCCAGCGGGTACAGCAGGAAACGCTGGCTTGGAGCTGTAGGAGGGCATAGAGATGGTGAGGCACTTGTCTGGACAGTACATTAGTCCGGAGGCCTTGGTCCTAGGCCAGTTTTAACTGTGGGGCCCCTTGTCCTGGGCCAGAGATTGAAATAGTCTTTCTGTCCTGGGCCAGGGGAAAACAGGAGCCCTTTGTCTGGGCCTGGTAGTGGTGCACAAGGCCCTGCTCCTGGGCCAGTGAGGAGAATGCCAGTTCCTTTGTCCTTAGTCCTGGGCCAGGGTAACTGGTACTGGGTTGCCCTGACCAATAGCAGATTAGGGGGCCTCTCCTGGGCCCTTCTCCAGGCAGTGCTACAGTCACATCCTTCTGGGTCTGGGGCCAGTGGCTCAGGGTCCAGAGCCAGTCTATAAGGGGGATCTCCCTGAGGCAATGATGACGCTGGCTTCTGGGCAGCAGAGTTTGGGGAGAGAGGCACATCTCCCCCTTTTAGTTGGGCCAGGGCCCAAGAGGGACAGGAGCGGATGCAGTTCCTACGCTCCTGAGTCAAATCAGGTATGGGCCTGATGGGGAGTACATTCCCACCCACCAAGCTAGGGTCAACAGGGGACATGGCAACACAAATATCCTTGGTGAGGATCGCGGTCCCACTCACCAAGGTGGGGATCTCCAGTGTAGGGGTAAAAACAGGCTCCTTAAGCATGACTGGGCCCCCATTCACTAGGCCAGGGGTCTCAGGGAAAGGCAGAACAGGTGTTGGGCTGGGGATGAGGACGGCCGTCCCACTCATCCCAGCCAGGGCTTCACATGACCTGGTGCGCTTGCTTCCATGCACCAAGTCAGGGGTTACAGGGGGACTGGAAAGCTCTATCCTACTCTCCAGCATGGGGGTCTTGGGGCAGCACATAGGGTTTCCAGGGCAAGCAGCAGCACTGCTGGACCCTTCTTCTTCCTGGCCCCCCACATCAGGGCCATCTCTTGTCTTGGGGAGGAGGGCAATCTCAATCCTCCTCGCCATCTTATTCAGATACCTGGAGAAGACACTCTTCCCCTTCTCCAGGACAGTAGTAACAGGGGACGGACTGGGGCTGCTGGTGGGGACCTGCATCTCCTTCACCACAGCAGGGGTATCCCAGGCCCTGGTGAGCTCGCTCCTACTCACCAGGCCAGGGGTCACAGGGGGGCTGATGGGGCACTCTTCTCTACCCATCAGGTCACATAACACATTCACAGGAGGGCCAGCAGCGCTGCTCTCTTCCAGCCCGCTGGGGACCTCCTCTTGTAGGCCATCACGTCCAAGGCTCTTCTCTGCCTTGAGGGAGACCGCAGTCCCATCCCTCAAGGCGGCATCCTCTGTGGCCCTGGAGAGCACATACTGCTCCGCTTCCAGGGCATTTTCCACAATAACAGGGGGCATCACTTTGGGGCAGCTGGTGAGCTCTTCCACACTCACCACAGCAGGGGGTTCACAGGGACTGATGGGCTCTCTCCTACCCATCAGTTGGGACATACAATCGCTGCTGGTGGGGGCCTGCATCTCATCCACCGCAGCTGGAAAGACAGGGGAAGGGGCAACATGCCTATCAGGGGAGACATCTGTCCCATCCCCTGATGCAGAGGCATCTTCTTGGCTGAGGAGGAACGAATTCCCACTCCTCAGCTCAGGCAACACACAGTCCAGGGGCAAAGGGGTACTGGTGAGGAACGTATTCCCACCCACCAGTGTGGAGTGAACAGGGGCAGCTCCATCCAAGTCCTCAGCTTCACTGAGGTCCTCCTCAGATGAGTGGCCCCCCCAATATTCTTCCTCTCTTCCTGTACAAAGTTCACGCATGTACCGGTCATGCACCATATTCATCAGCCTATCAATCTTGGCCACCGATGGCTTGTGACCCAGGAGCGGCATAAGATTCACCATCCTTCGGTACACGGGGTCATCACTTGGTCCGATCCCAAAAATGGTCCACTTTTCCTTCACTAAAAAGTCAATGTACTTCCAGTCGGGCTCTACAGCTCCGAGGCGCTTTTGGAAGTCACTGAGACCCCATGCGGGTCCAACTGATTCGATAAGATCCAAGAAGTCCAGAAAACCCCATTCGGGCAATACTGCTCCGCCGGATCTGCGTGCCGCCATTCCTCATTCGATACACTCGATGAAAGAAGGAGAAATCCCACCGCTGCCACCAATGTAACGGAAGCTAAGAAGGGACCGCGTCGCCTTCCGCCGACGTTCCTGGGTCTCTCCCTCTCGACGCCAGATAAGCACCGTCCGGTGCACCGGTTGGAGTATGGACGGTCACTGGAAACAGCCGCAGGATCGCTGGAAGCAGGGAAGAGTCCACGTCGCCGCCTGACAGCATATGAAGTTGGGACGCAGGAAGCTGGCAGCAGGCGGTCGGCGATTCAGAATACTTGGCGCAGATGGGTATCAGAGTGGATACTTTAGACCATAAGCAATACAAGACTCCAGGACTCCTTGTTCACTCCAAAACAGAACTCACTTTATTGAAATAAACCACACATATTTATAGTCAAACCTTACATTCAAATAAATGGACCAAGCAAATACATTAGGAACATAATTCAATCACACAGTAGACAAAAGGTCAATGGTCTAACAAATACAATGACTCAGACTTCATTACATATCAAATACAAAAGGGTTGCTGAACTCACACAATGGACATAAAGACTGGAGGGACTTGAATGAATTATCACACAGCAGGGGGTCTCAATACAATGGCTTTAGTGCCTACAATACACATTGCAAGTAACATTAGGTAAACTCAAATTATTAGCCCGTAATGGCCCTGTTCCCTGAAAGCAGGCTATGATTTTTAGTCCTTTTTGGCACATCTGTCCACCAATATAATATCCCAAAGCTCTACATAGCTTGCGTCACTGGGCTGACAATCCATATGCCTAGACAAGGGTTGTTTTAGGCATGACAGGAATGTCCACAGTTTTTGGTTAAACAAACTTATGGCCAGACAAGGCCTAAGTAACGGATAACATCCGTTACATATATATATATATATATATATATATATATATATATATATATATATATATATATATATATATATATATATATATAATTATGTGAAAATTGGTTGGTCTCAAATGATTTCCCCCCTTTTGGGTGATATTGATATAGGATTTTTTTTGGAGAAAGAAAAATGGCAGGCATTGATAGGAGTTAATAAATAGCAACAATGTGATAGTTAATACATTGTCACTGACTGGCCAGCTAATAGGGATTTCTTAGGTGGAGACATTCAAACTTAGGGGAGGGTATTAAAGTTGTTAAAAAAATGAAAGCATGCTGTTTGTCAGTTTGTGATGATTTATCCACTAAGCTCATAGTGGTTTGATAAAGTAGCAGTTAAACGATATGAAACGCATTACATTTTTATGAGCATAAATATATTTGTGTATTGGATGTTTTTATATATGCGTTTTAAGTGTCAAACACACAAATGCAAACATTTTTAAATAAATTGTTGAAATGCTCAGCACACTTAGAATGTTTTGTCCTTTAATTACCCTCTGTAGTTTACTACTACGATTAACCCTGTGGTAACTGGCAACTATCAGCCTAGACCAGAAAGTCTGCAGCTTGAGCAGGGACAAGCATATTTCCCCTGTATGCGGAGCCGCTGTATTGGAGACACCGGTGAGATCAGCTCAGTGAGTACGGATACTGAAAGAGGAACTACCACCGCACAACATCTTTAGCTTAATTAAGTCCCCATCTGGCGACTAGCTGCTAGCACTAGTTGTCAGAATTATTAGATTATTTAATAGATTTAAGCTTTCTTCCATGGGTGACAGGCAGGACGGAGAGTGGACATCTTGCCATAGTGACGTCCGCGCACCTGCGCTGTCAGTCCCAGTCGGGTCTAGGAGGCGTTGTTAGGAGCCGGCCAGCACCAAAAGGGACTGATAGCGCAGGTGTGCGGATGTCACTATGGAAAGATGTCCGCACTCCGTGTTACTGTTAGCTATGGAAGAAAGCATAAATCTATTAAATAAGGTAATAATTCTGGCGACCAGCGCTACTAAGCAGCTAGGTCCCAGATGGGGACTTAATTAAGCTAAAGATGTTGTGTGGTGGTAGTTCCGCTTTAATATTCTTGAATCAATGTTTATATCTCTCCAAGTATAAAGTTTGTCTACTTGCACTGTCTTTTCTCTCACATTTTTGGGTCCATCGAGGAGATCATTTTGTGTGGTACCTGGAGGTCAATGTGAGCAGCTGTGTGATTCTGGAGGAGTGGGCCCAAATGGAAGTGAATTAAGAATATCTTTCACCTGCTATTCTTGTGTAGCTCGCATATATGTGCGTGGTAGACCACTGATCTATGTGAGTAGCCTAATGTAAAGACTGGTTGGGGGTCAAATTGATATATAATAGTACTCTATGAGGCACCCCTTTCTCGCCTTCCCTTTTCTGTTATGAACTGGTAGTGACTGCATGCGAAAGCAAAATGCAGGAAGAGCTGGTGATCCGGTGAATCAGGACATGCAGATGCGCGTTCTCAAGATCCAGGGAGGCTAAAAAGTTCCCCAGGCACATTGCTGCAATTACAGAGTGCAACGATTCCATCTTGAAGCGTGTACCAAACACGTACCAGAAGAGACATTTCAGGTCCAAAATAGGAAGGCAAACACCGTCCTTTTTGGGAAACACAAAAAAGTTGGAATAAAAACCCAAAAAGCTTTGTAGGGCTGGTATGGGTACCAGAACCTTTTTCTCCAGAAGAGTGGAGATGACGTTGCTGAAAAGAGGCTCTTTTTATGGGTTTCAAGGAACCTTTGATAAAAAAGTAGCAATGTAGATGAAAGGACTTGAAATCTATTCGGTACCCTTCTGATACCACCCACAAAAACTCACTATCTATTAAGAAGGATACCCAGACATCTCAAAAAAGGCAGACAGCCCACCCTAAAGGCAACGATGGACCAGGATTCCACAAGCCACGTTGAGTTTGGCTTGTCAGACTTTGGTCCATGGACCAAATCTTAAGCAGGTGCAGTACACGGAAAGAGAAAAGGCTGAGGATTTGCCTGAAAATCTGGATGTATCAAACAGTGCTTCAGTAATATAGGAATTAGCTTCCTATCACGGTGCCAGTGTTCCTGCTCTAACGGCGACATTGTTACTGTGCCTAATTTCCATACTGCCTTCTCATTGTCCTGTCATCTTTGCTCCACCCAGGGCTTGCCTTTTTATACCCTGTCATATCCATTGTAAGGTGCCCTTTCGTGGTGCATCTGAGCCTGATGTTTTGCTACTGTGCTGCTGTTCGTGTATGATCCGGCTTGCCTGACGACGTTCCTGTGTTCCCGTGTACTGCTCCATTACCGACTGATCTGGCTGAGAACCTGCTCCGTTGCTGAACTGATCTGGCTGAGAACCTGCTCCGTTACCGACTGATCCGGCTGAGAACCCGCTCCGTTGCTGAACTGACCTGGCTGAGAACCTGCTCTGTTACCGACTGATCTGGCTGAGAATCCGCTCCGTTGCTGAACTGATCTGGCTGAGAACCTGCTTTGTTACCGACTGATCTGGCTGAGAACCTGCTCCGTTGCTGAACTGATCTGGCTGAGAACCTGCTCCGTTACCGACTGTTCTGGCTGAGAACCCGCTCCGTTACTGTACTGATCTGGTTGTGATACCCCATTGCCTCAGTCTGCCTGCATTCAACGGTTTCCAGTTGCCTGTTGGGGTGCGCCGTGTGGCATTTATCTTATTCGGTCGACCTTGTGCATAGCATTCGTGCTACCGCCACTTACTCCTACTGCCTGTGGCAGTGTGTACATGCGAAGTACCGGTACAGTACTAGCAAGTGCTGACTGAGTTACTCTGATCTCACTGTGTCTCCCTCTGCTCTTACTGCTGGGCTGACTCCTGTGGGAGTTCCTATGTATCTCTGGGCGTCTCCTGTTAACTGTTCAGTGCCTAACACTATCTAAGCTGCCAGTGTGCTCCTTCGTGTTGCAGTGCCTGGGTGAGGGCCAGCACTACATTGGCACGTACTACTGGGTGTGTGGAGACCCTGAGCTCATATTCCTGTCTAGTGGCCTGAGGGCCTAGAGCCAGCACTTGCTCTTGTTCCACTGTCCTAAAGGGGACACCTGTGGCCTTCCAGTGTTCACTTCGATCCACTCCTAGCGCTCTAGGGTCTAACCTTGTAAGTGGTGGCCTTGGTCACTCTGGGACCCCTGTCCTGTGGTCAATGTTGCCTCGTTGCATTCGGGGTTCTGTGCCATCCAGGCGTCTGGGACTCTCGTGCCTACCACCACCTCCAGGACTTACTGCCATCCTCTGTCCTGCTGTCAGCCAGGGTCTAGTAGCCTGATCTCTCCAGGTTCTCTAGTGGAGGTATCACGGTGCCCGTGATTGCTGCCTTTACATGTCAGTTACCTGTAGGGGGCTCTCCATTGGCTGCTTGCCTTCAGTCCGCCCTACATTGCCTATTTAGACTGAGCTTGGGCACCCTTTGGGTGCCCTTTCGAGTTGTCTCTATGCTGTTTGCACCTGCATTGAGTTCCTGTGCTTCCTGGGCCTTGTCGCTGTTCCTGCTTGCCTGTGGTCATCTAGTTCCTGCTTTCTAGCCGCCTGGTTCCTGCATCCGTTCCCGATCTGGTTGGGGTTGCTGTACCTGCTGCCGTTTCCTGCTGCCGTTCCAGATCCGGTTGACCGTCTGCAGAGCTGTTCCCCTTCATCCTCGGCTGGGTTCCTGCTTGTATCGTCTACAGGGTGCCTGCTTCCTCCTGTGGTCTTGGCAACATTTTTATTCACTTGCTGGTTTCCCAGTATGCGGGTACTGGTTCGCTCCACCATAACCGGCTGCTGTTGCACCGGTAGTGTCTTGGGTTATTCCTGTACGCGTGTACCGGTTTGATCCACTAGGACCGGCTGCTGTTGCACCGGTAGAGTCATTGGTTATTCCGGTACGCGGGTACTGTTTGCTCCACTATAACCGGTTGCTGAGGCACCGGAAGAGTCTTTTGGTTATTCTAGTACGCAGGTACTGATTTGCTCCACTATACCGGCTGCTGTGCACCGGTAGGGACATTGGTTATTCCGGTACGCGGGTACTGGTATGCTCCACATGATCGGAGGCTGTTCAGTCCTAGACAGCCCGGCAGATTGGAGGTTTCCACCAGTACGCGGGTATTGGTTCGCTCCTTCTATAAACCGGTAGCTAGTTGCAATATCTGTCAGCACCGGTTGTGACTGACGTATGCTGCTCGTATTTGATCCATTCATGTATCCTATGGGCCTTGCTTTTCATCTTAGTTGACTGGTCTCTCCACCTAGCCAGTCACCGCGGCCACCAGTGCTGCCATCCTAATCAGCAGTCTAGGCTGCCTTGCCCGGTATTGGTAAGGCCGGTAGAACCTAGTCATCTTTATTCATCGTTGGGTTGCCTTACCCGGTATTGGCAAGGCCGATATAGCCTCATTACTTACAGTCTCAGTCCCTTGGCTGCCTTGCCCAGTATATTGGCAAAGCCGGAAGAGCCTTCACTATTCGTGGTACCTGTCTCCAGGCTGCTTTGCCCAGTATATTGGCAAGGCCGGTAGAGCCTTCTCCTCATTGCAACAGTCTCCAGGCTGCCCTGCCCGGTAATTGGTAAGGCTGGTAGAACCTGTTACCATCTTGTGCCACCTAAGGTTGCCTTACCTGGTATTGGCAGGGCCGGTAGAGCCTGTATCTCATTCCGTGTACCAGTACTATGCTACTATGTAAATTCGCTATATATATATATATATATATATATATATATATATATATATATATATATATATATTGTATGTGTATGCTACCCAATAGGGTTTTCTTTAACTTTTCAATAAAGTTGTGTTTTTACCTAACTCTGTGCCTGAGAGTCATAACAAAAGGGCCATGACCTCAGATAATAAAAGTGATGGTAATACACAGAACATCCATTGGAGGATGGATGTACATAAGCAACGCCTGGATCAGCTAGAATAGCAATCCAAACCATTCTTGAACGCACTGTACTCTCAGATAAGTCTGTTCCGAGTCCGGTGGTCTCCTCAGGTCAGACACCGGAAAACCATACCATGCCCTCAGGGGCTGCTATTAAAGGGTTAACCGCTACGGCTCCATTGCCACTCAGATATGATGGTGATCCGAACCTGTGCAGAGGGTTTATCAACCAACTTGAAATATTAATGGAACTGACTGCACATTCCTTTCTCAGTGACCGCAGTAAAGTTGGGTTTATGATATCCCTGATTGGTAGAGCCCTGGCATGGGCCAATCCCTTATGGGAGAGCGCAAAGCCTTGCACAAAGAGTTTCAGGGAATTTGTGCAGTCTTTTCGGAGAGTGTTTGAACCCCCTGGTAGAACCATCTCTGCTGCTAAATGCCTCATGGAAATACAGCAGGGCAAGCGTACGGTTGGCGACTATGCCATTGAATTCCGCACCTTGGCAGCAGAGGTAGGTTGGAACAATGAGGCATTGTTGGCAGCCTTCGCCCAAGCTCTGAGTGACCAGATTAAAGATGAAATTGCAGCTAAAGACTTGCCTATGGATGTAGACGATTATATTGAGTATGTTATCCTAATTGATACCCAGATCCGTGAAAGACTGATGGCAAAAGATCGAAGGCTAAGGTAAAAAAATAACGGAACTAGCAGTACAGTTTGCCCACCCATCCCTCCCTTGGCATCTAAACCTATTGAACAGTTACGGGAATCTGGTGAACCTATGCAATTGGGCTTCACCAGACTAACCAGGGAGGAGAGAACGTATCGTAGAAGGCAGGGATTGTGTTTGTACTGTGGCAAAAGTAGGCACCTGCTAAGATCCTGTCCTGTATGGCCGAGAAACGAACACACCTAGGGTACCTTGGGGGACAGGCTCTAGGTGGTGTTGAATCATCCCCAGGTTTGAACACATTGAAACCCACCATACAGGTGGTACTGTCTTGGGCAAAACGCTCAGTGGAGGTTTTGGCCCTGGTGGATTCCGGCGCAGCTGGATACTTTATGGATAATACCTTTGCTGAATTGCATGGGGTTCCACGTATTGAGAGAGAATCCCCTCTCGCTGTTGAAGCCATTGACGGCAGACCCTTAGAACCTGCACATGTTACCTTTGAAACAATGCCATTATCTATGACCATTGGGGAACTTCACAAGGAGGAACAGCAGTTCCATCTTATCAATTCTCCACTCTACGCAGTCATTCTGGGTTTTCCTTGGTTGCAGCTTCATAATCCATAGTTTGAAAAGTGTGAAATCTCGGCTTGGTCTCAGTACTGTATGGAGCATTGAGTATCCCACCTGGTTAAGATCTTGTGTACCTCCCCTTCACTTCCAGATGAGTATCAACAGTTCAGTGACGTATTCAGTAAGGGAGAGGCTGGCACCCTACCCCAGCACAGATCTTATGACTGCAGTATTGATTTGCCTCCAGGTGTGGTGCCCCCTAGGGGATGGACGTATCCATTGTCGTGTGATGAGAACCAAGCTATGGAGGAATACATTTCTGATGCCCTCAAGAGAGGGATTATAAGAAAATCCACCTCTCCAGCAGGGGCTGGATTCTTTTTTGTAAAAAAGAAAAATGGTGAATTGAGACCATGCATTGATTACCGTGGCCTAAACAAGCTTATGTCCAAGAATGCTTATCCGATACCACTCATCACCGAGCTATTTGACAGGCTAAAGAGCTCCTCAATCTTTACTAAACTGGACTTGCGAGCTGCTTATAACTTGATCCGGATCAGAGCTGGTGATGAGTGGAAAACTGCCTTTAACACGAGATTGGGACATTATGAATATTTAGTCATGCCATTTGGTCTTTGTAATGCACCCGCAGTATTTCAAGAATTAATCAATGATATCCTCAGGGATATCTTGCAGTCCTGTGTGGTTGTCTACCTGGACGACATACTCATTGATTCTGAAAATGTCACAACACATTAAAGACATGTCTGAGGTGTTGCTACGCCTACGTAAAAACAAATTATAAATGTAAATTGGAGAAGTGCGAGTTTCACAAAACCAGTGTACCATTCTTGGTTTTCGTACTCTGCAAAGAAGCCATTGCCATGGATAAAGAGAAACTAGCGGCTGTTCTGCAATGGCCACGGCCTAAGGGCCTAAAAGTCATCCACAAATTTCTGGGTTTCGCTAAGTATTATAGAAAGTTCATTAAGAATTTCTCTACAATTGTTAAACCTTTGTTTGACCTTACGCACAAGGGTGCTAACCCATCTCAATGGTCAGTGGCTGCGGAAGACGCCTTTGAGAAATTGAAGTCTGCTTTTGTTAATGCTCCTGTGTTATCCCACCCCAACCCATCTCTCCCCTTCACATTGGAGGTCGATGCCTCAGAGATTGGGGTTGGGGCAGAACTTTCTCAACGACCTGTTAAAGGAGGAACTCTCAGACCTTGTGGGTTTTTTTCCAAAAAGTTGTCCGGGTCCCAAAGTCATTACGAGATTGGTGACAGAGAACTACTGGCCATTATTCTTGCCCTGAAGGAATGGCGCCACCTAGTAGAGGGCACAAAAAACCCAGTCTTAATATTGAGTGACCACAAAAACTTGACCTACCTCTCTGAGGCTAAAAGATTGTCATCACGCCAGGCCAGGTGGGCACTGTTCCTTTCTCGATTCAATTTCATTGTATCCTACTTGCCAGGGTCCAAGAATGTTAGAGCTGACGCTCTGTCAAGACAATTTGAGCCCGAAACTGACAGAGACGAGGTGCCAGCACCTATTATTCAGCCTGATCGGATATTGGCTACACTACGTACTAGTACTAGTATCATTTCACCACTAAGGGAAGAGATTTTCGCCTCACAGGCATCGGCTCCCCCAGAAACCCCAGTGGGCATGTGATTTGTTGATGAGCCATTCCGCACTCGTTTGCTTGAGACATATCATTCCTCTAAAGCTGCAGGACATATTGGCAGAGATCAATTGTTATGGTCCCTCTCACAAGTCTTCTGGTGGCCTTCTATGAAAGCTGACTGTGCTGATTTTACGAATGCCTGTGCCACCTGTGCCCGCGCCATGACCCCTAGATACCTCCCGGTGGGCCTACTCCAGCCGGAACCTAATGGTGAACGCCCCTGGTCCTAAGTTTCCATTGATTTCATGGGAGAACTGCCAGTGTCTAGAGGGTATTCCTTTATACTGATGGTGGTGGACAGGTTTTCTAAAATGGCCCATTTCGTGCCCCTCCGTGGCCTTCCCTCTGCTAAAGAAGTATTTGGGTTGCATGGAGTACCTAGAGTGCTGGTGTCCGACCGGGGGAGCCAGTTTGTATCCAGATTTTGGAGGGCATTTTGTGAACAGATGGGCATACAACTGTCCTTTTCCTCTGCCTACCATCCCGAGACCAATGGGGCCGCTGAGCGTGCCAATCAGGGATTGGAGCAGTTCTTGCACTGTTTTATTACTGACCATCATGATAACTGGGCCGACCTGTTGCCCTGAGCAGAGTTCGCCAGGAACTGTGCGGTTAACTGTTCATCCGGGAGCTCCCCGTTTCTGATTAATTATGGGTTCCAGCCTTGTTTGCTCCCGGATTCATTTCAGTCACAGCAGATTCCAGCTCTGGATGAGCATATCGAGCAACTCTGCTCCACATGGGCACAGGTTCAGAGGGCACTTGGTCAGTCCTTCCAGCGCCATGCTAATCGCAGACTATTATCAGCGGTTTCCTTTCAGGTTGGGGACAGAGTATGGCTTTCCTCCAGAAATCTTAAATTTCAAGTCCCGTCTAATAAATCGGCTCCTCGATTCATTGGTCCTTATAGGGTGATTCGCAAGATTAACCCTGTCTCGTATGCTTTGGACATTGCTGCGTCCATGCGTATTCATAATGTGTTCCATGTTTCTCTCCTCAAACCTCTTGTTTGCAACCGTTATACTACCAACCCTGTGGTGCCAGGGCCTATAGAGGTTGAAGGTCAGGAGGAGTATGAAGTTCAGAGTGTCATTGATTCCCGCAGACTTAGAGGAAAAGTGCAGTATTTGGTGCATTGGAAGGGTTACGGTCCTGAAGAAGATCATGGGTAGATAGTAAGGACCTTCATGGTCCCAAATTACTGCAAATCTTCCATTCTAAGTACCCTCAGAAACAGAGACCCACTTCTAGGAGAGGGGGTCTTTGAGAGGGGGGTATTATCACGGTGCCCGTGATTGCTGCCTTTACATGTCAGTTACCTGTAGGGGGCTCTCCATTGGCTGCTTGTCTTCAGCCCGCCCTACATTGCCTATTTAGACTGAGCTTGGGCACCCTTTGGGTGCCCTTTCGAGTTGTCTCTATGCTGTTTGCACCTGCATTGAGTTCCTGTGCTTCCTGGGCCTTGTCGCTGTTCCTGCTTGCCTGTGGTCATCTAGTTCCTGCTTTCTAGCCGCCTGGTTCCTGCATCCGTTCCCGATCCGGTTGGGGTTGCTGTACCTGCTGCTGTTTCCTGCTGCCGTTCCATATCCGGTTGACCGTCCGCAGAGCTGTTCCCCTTCATCCTCGGCTGGGTTCCTGCTTGTATCGTCTACAGGGTGCCTGCTTCCTCCTGTGGTCTTGGTGACATTTTTATTCACTTGCTGGTTTCCCAGTACGCGGGTACTGGTTCGCTCCACCGTAACCGGCTGCTGTTGCACCGGTAGAGTCTTGTGTTATTCCAGTACGCGTGTACTGGTTCTCTCCACTATAACCGGCTGCTGATGCACCGGCAGAGTCATTGGTTATTCAGGTACGCGGGTACTGGTTCGCTCCACTATAACCGGCTGCTGATGCACCGGCAGAGTCATTGGTTATTCAGGTACGCGGGTACTGGTTCACTCCACTGTAACCGGCTGCTGATGCACCGGTAGAGTCATTGGTTATTCCGGTACACGGGTACTGGTTCACTCCACTATAACCAGTTGCTGAGGCACCAAAAGAGTCATTTGGTTATTCCAGTACGCAGGTACTGGTTCGCTCCACTATACCGGCTGCTGTGCACCGGTAGGGACATTGGTTATTCCGGTATGCGGGTACTGGTATGCTCCACATGATCGGAGGCTGTTCAGTCCTAGACAGCCCGGCAGATTGGAGGTTTCCACCAGTACTCGGGTATTGGTTCGCTCCTTGTATGAACCGTAGCTAGTTGCAAGATCTGTCAGCATCGGTTGTGACTGAGGTATGCTGCTCGTATTTGATCCATTCATGTATGATTGGCAGTCTATTCCATTCTGTATATCCTATGGGCCTTGCTTGTCATCTTAGGTGACTTGTCTCTCCACCAGTCACCACGGCCACCAGTGCTGCCATCCTAATCAGCAGTCTAGGCTGCCTTGCCCGGTATTGGTAAGGCCGGTAGAACCTAGTCATCTTTATTCGTTGGGTTGCCTTACCCGGTATTGGCAAGGCCAGTAAAGCCTCATTACTTGCAGTCTCAGTCCCTTGGCTGCCCTGCCCGGTATATTGGCAAGGCTGGCAGAGCCTTCACTATTCGTGGTACCTGTCTCCAGGCTGCTTTGCCCGGTATATTGGCAAGGCCGGTAGAGCCTTCTCCTCATTGAAACAGTCTCCAGGCTGCCTTGCCCGGTAATTGGTAAGGCTGGTAGAACCTGTTACCATCTTGTGCCACCTAAGGTTTCCTTACCCGGTATTGGCAGGGCCGGTAGAGCCTGTATCTCATTCCGTGTACCAGTACTATGCTACTATGTAAATTATATATATATATATATATATATATATATATATATATATATCCTATATAATAATTCGCTAAGTTGTGTGTAACGCCCGACATGCACAGTAGACACTGCTGCGCGTGCAGCAGTCATGCGCAGTACAGACTGCCCGCGCCGCGGCTGATACAGAGCTGGGCGCTCCGAAGGAGCGTCCAGCTCTGTATCAGCAGTGGCGCGGGCAGTCTCTGCTGCGCGTGACTGCCCCGCGACCGGCTTCCAGGGGCACTGTGGCCCGTGTAACGGGCTGTTCAACTAGTATATATATATATATATATATATATATATATATATATATATATATATATATATATATATATATATATATATATATATTGAATGTGTATGCTACCCAATAGGGTTTTCTTTAACTTTTCAATAAAGTTGTGTTTTTACCTAACTCTGTGTCTGAGAGTCATAACAAATCGTGACAGGACGGTTGCCTGCCTAAGATACCTCCACTCCCTGTATTCCATCTCAGTCATTCTGTTTACAGTCATTGCTTACTGCCTATATACCCTTTTTATAGTGTGGTTTCATTTGTGGGCCTGTGGCCTCATTCCTTGTATGCACTTTACTCAATAAAGTCATTTTAACCTTACTGTTCTGTCTGAGTGCTCATCAAAAACCGTGACACTTCCATAATGTTAGGTAGAAAAATCAGCATGTCTCCAGAATGCACAGCGTCAGATAGCTGTTCAACCCACACAGCAATAGCCCTATTGACCAAGGCAGAGGCAAAAATATGCCTCAGCACCACCCCAGTGGCCTCAAACTTGCTGTTAAGTAAAGAATCAAGCTGCTCATCAGCCTGGTCCTTAAACTTCGTTACATCCCGGCAAGGAAGTTAAGTATTCTTCAACAAGTGCAAAATAGGGGGTCAACAGCAGAGAGAGAACCCTTATTCGCTAGTGCCTCAGCTGTAAAGGGCTACAGTTTTGAGAAGCGTTTACTAAGGAAAAGGCTCTTATCTGGAGTTTTCCCGTCTTCCAGAAAGAACCGATCAAGAGTATAATGGGGAGAGATAAGACAGGAGAGTCTTACTTGTGCCTCTAGAAATTGTCCAGAGAAGCAGACCCCCTTTCCCCCATCAACAGCCTCAGTGATCTGAAGGGTCTCCAATTCCAGCTTGATGTGCCCTACAACAGTGGGGACAGGGTCAGTATCATAGGAATTTCCAAAGGAGAAGTAAGAGTCTAATTCCTCTTCAGAATAAAACCCAATAACCTGAGTATGACCCTTAAAGGCAGGTTCAGCATTTAAGGATAAGCAAATAAGAATTAAGTTTGCCGCCAGTGTGTCAGACAATCATAAAAAAGCCAGAGAACCAGTGGGTTAAGGGAAATGTAGTCTTCTTTGCTTGTTGCCTTTCCATCTGCTGGTCGCAGTGCACATAGCGGACACTCACAAAAATAGAGCATGCAAAAGAGCATGAGGAGACAATAAAAAAAAGACCCTCTCTGATTGTTCTAGCCCAAATGTTTGCAGAGATATGTCCCATATAAATTTCTCCCATTAAAATCAATGGAGCAAAGATGGCTGAGGGTGGGCTCTAACAATTTAAATGGTACTAAAAAGGTAAAAATCGATAAAATGTCCCAAAATCCCCTGGGGTCACCAGAGGGTGAAAGAATATTAAAGTGGTAGGAGAGCAGGAATAAGCCAAAGCACCATAAATCCATAAAAACACAGTCAATCACTTCTACCTGCTTGTATTCTTTTCACATTGTGGGAGAAAAGAGATCCAGAGAGCAAAGATATATTGTATACTCACAAAATTCATACTATGGAGGTACATGAAGACCAAAATAACAATAATGAGCAAGCCCCTGAGACATCCACAGTCAAAAAGAAGCAATTCACATTATTTAAATAATTGAAACTGTCCCTTAACCAGAGAACCAAGATATAATATTGAAACCATGACCAATACATTTAATTGAATTTGGGTGTAGTAAACAGTTTATACAGCTCAATTCAATATGAGTTAGGTCAAGGAAATGAAGAGATTAATACTTCTGGAGAAACAAACTGCACCATATGGGACAAATAAACATTTCATGTGATCTATATGGGACTAATAATCTCTTGAATACTAGACAGCTCCCCAAAGACTTCACTTGCAATGTGATGGAGATCTCTCCAGCATCCAAGGGGCTAAATGCATAATTTAAAATAATAGAAATTTTGGGAATGTGCATTTGTCCCCTGTGCAGTCAGTTTGCTATAGAATTGCTCCTACTTTTTTCTGAACTGGCCTTGTGCATTTTTCGATATTGTCAGAGCACCATAACAGGGCATACTCATGCCCTTTCCACTGCATATGGCAAATGTGGTCATCCCCAGAGCTCTATCCTATGGACTATATATTTTCTTCAAAATAAGTCTTTAAACTATACAAGCAGCAGGTTTAGCACCATGGACTCACCTCTCCATCAAGGATAGGACCATGGGGACTAGGTTTGTCCCCTCATATGCTAACCTATTCATGGGTCTCTGGGAGGATCTTGCAGTTTGGCCCACAGAAGAAGGGGGGGGGGGCAGCCTGGTTTACTATGGACGATATATCGACAATATTTTAATAGTTTGGGGAGGATCAAAAATGGACTTGAAATTTTTGATAAAAATTTTTACGACAATAACATGGGTCTATATTTCACCTCGGATATGATCATCATCAATTTTCTAGACCTGAAACTAACAGGTATTCTACCGAAACAAATTGCAAGCTTCATATATTATATTAAGATGTCTGCCGCAATCAATACCTACGGACAGACAGTTGTCATCATTCAAAGTAGATTAAAAATATTCCATTAGGCTAGTTTCACCGATTGCGGAGAAACTGCAGCGATTTGAATAAATTTGTTGATAAAAGTGAAACTCTTAAGAAACAACTTTTAGAAAGAGGGCACAAACAGGCATTTGTGGAATCAGTGGGTAATACGGCCCTAGAATTGTTCAGAACCAAACTCCTTGCAGCAAAACCTAAGAGACCCTTTCAGGGCAGGCCACCATCTTTGGTCACTCACTACAATGGTGCTTCAAACAAACAAACAAAAAAAAAAAAAAAAAAATCAATAGAATCCCTTACCCTGAGGTGTCATTACAGAAATAGCCAGTATTACATATAAAAAGGCCAGAAATATAAGAAGCTATATAGCCAGAAGCAGACCTAAAACACTAAAGGAGAACAAAGAATAAATAGGTATCTTTGGAGCAAATATGCCTATGGGAAATATTAGCTGTCTGAAGAATAGATGCACCAACTGAAAATTTATATTGAATAGGGCCATCACTGTAAAGAGCTTACCCAATCAAAATAGCCACAATATCAAAAGTTTAACAACATGCAAAACGACATATGTAATTTATGTGATCATATGCGGGTGTGGTACACAATACGTGGGAAGGGTCACTAGGACACTTAAGGATAGAGATCGAGAACATAGGTATCTGATTAGTAAAAAGTCAGACGAACATTCAGTACCCAAACATTTTAATACTTATCCCAAAGGGGGCTTGAAGAATTTTCATGTCATGGGTATTGAATATATTCCTGCAAATAGTCCGAATAGGTTTGCAGTTTTATGCAGAACAGAAGCCTATTGGCTTTATACTCTACACACTCTTTCTCCTAGAGGTCTAAACAAGGAGAAAAGAAGCAGATATATCATCATCTATGTACAAAATTGTATTACGGAACTCCAAAAATCTAAATACCTTAATTCTGGGGTTTGACCAGTCAGAGAGTCCAGATAATTTAGTGTGACATTATATTATAATGAGATGGCTATTCATCCTATCAGAGGAGGGTGGGATGTGACTTTCTGATACGGATTTTTACCTTATATAATGTTAATACTTAAGGAACTGCTCTCTGTTTGTGGACTTCCTTGAAGAGCCATATAAGAATTTCAAGAGAAGCCATTCCTTGTTTGTCTGGTAAATATATATCTCTTTTAATTCTGTATACTTCTAAGAATTATATATATTTCCTCTACATTTGAGGAAAAATAGTTTCTTACCATTTTTCTTAGGTGGACTGGCCGCCCATTTTTATAATTATTATAACAAGCCAAATGGCTGTAGTGTATTCTGGGAACGAAACAGAATTAATCTGCAATGTATCCAGATAATTGTAAGATAGTTGATAGCAGTTATATAAAAATAAATTTATATATTAGTTAAATCTAATTATTGATAATTAAAGATTATATTTGTGTTTCTGGAAAGGTTATTTAGCTTACATTTGATCTGGTGAATTCTTTGATTAACCCTTAAAGGGATAGTAACCTTGAAAAAAAGTACAGGCGGATTTATAGGTACAATTAAAACATACTTACCGCCCTCATTCCCATCTCTCAAATCGTTATGGTTTGAGAGATGTAATAAAATAAAGGTCTCCGCTCCTTCCCACTTCTCATGCGTCTGCTGTATAGCGGACGTCATGAGTTCCTGCTTCCAGGACCAGAAGGCGGCTCTTCAGGAGCGCTGTCATCAAGATATATAATTATTTCACAGGTACGGTCTACAACGTGTGTCTGGCTTGCAAGCATACATTGTAGACCATTCCAATGAAGTAATTATAGTTAGATATCCCGATGTCAGCACTCCTGAAGAGCTGCCTAAAGTCGGTCAACTGGATTCTGCCTCTGACAGCTTTACAGCTCGTCAGGCAGAAAAGGGAGAGAATGGAGACCTTTATTTTATTACATCAAATCATAACAGTTTGAGAGATGGGAATGAGGGCAGTAAGTATGTTTCAATTGTACCTATAAATTCACCTGTACTTTTTTTTTTCGAGGTTACTATCCCTTTAATTTGCTGTTTGTCTGTCTTGGTGTGTGTTTAAGCCTAACTTTTGTTCTACTGAGAGTAGTACTCTCCTAAAACAAAGAAGCCACCATCTTGGGCGGGGCAACAATATACCTTATAATCTGTAGATTAACCCTTGAAGTGCTGTGTAGTGGTAACAAACAGGATTGCTATTGTCATTTTAGTTGTGCTTTATAGACATCTATTATTAGGTTTATTTCTGAGTGTATTATTGGCATAATCTATTATTGACAATGATAAATGCAATTTATATATTTTTTCCAGAAGGTTGAAAACAGTAGAAAAATTGTTACATTTCTATGTATCTAAATTTGGGACTTTTCATATCCCAGATACTTTCCTAAATGCTTATATATTGTTATATGGTACAAGGGAATTGTTTTGAGACCTGTTTTTTTCCAGGAGAAGCAACCCACATAACATTCCATAGACCTTAATTAACATAGTGTATACAGATTCTGGGGCAGAGGTATTCATATACACTGCTGCCAACTGCATTATAATTAATTGTAAGGATCAATTAACCTTCTCTATTCTGCTATGTTCAAACATTGCTATCAAATACCTTTGGATACACCTATGCAATGTTTAATTCGGTTATGCTGGGTAATACTATTTTGTTATATTGGTTATTGCTTTCCTGTATGTCTATTTCTAAAGGATATCTTGATATATCACAAAGTCATATAGAAAGATGTATTTTTGAATCATTTGGCGTGCACTTATTCATATAATTTCAGATTACATTTTATAGATAGTATATTTTTCCTTAAATGATATAGATATGTTTTTGTACAAATATTCTTAATTGATTATTTCAATAATTTTGTTACTATGAAATAGCTTGCCAATACCTAGTATTGTGTAAAGTTCTCAAATTAATTTATTATTTTATCTTTTTATGTGAAGATATACACCCTAACTGGGTCTCCTGTTTAAACCTTTCCTGTATATCCTCGACAGTATTGACATAATAAATTTTATACCCTGACGAAGTGAGAGTCCCTCACTAAACATGTAAGGAAAATAAACTTTTTTATACACAATTCCTGTTGGTATTTTGTGTCTAATCCAGGTAGAGTTCATACAGCATACTGTTTCAAGATCTCTCTCTGGTGATTTTACCATACTGGGGGGCCGTTTTGCCATACTAGCAGTTACAGTATTAATCTTAGAGACAGTTCTGTCTCCCCCTCAGAAGGATCACTCCGGGAAGATCGACCGATACAGTGGGTGCACAGCAAGATTTCTAGTAACCCAATCGCTCCAGGAAAAACCTGGACCTCTAGCCGCATCCAAGCATATATTTCTGTGGGCTTTCCTTACAAGAATTTATTTTGTATGTATATTTATTTACATTACTCTGAGACTATCACAGAGGCTACTCTCAGGAGGCTTTGCGCTTTTTCACTCTTCTCTTTTTGTCCAAAACAAGACTGGTGCTGCTAAGGACACTTTGGAGTTAGATGCATCCCTGAGACTAGCAATATTATTATTATTAGACTATAGAACTTTTGACTCAGTATCACCTTTTCATTCCTCTCTCTCTCTCAAATATATTTATATAGGTACACATTTTTGTTTTTCTCTTTTGACTATCCTTTTGGCTCAACCTGAGCCTTGGACTTGGTTCACTGAATACTGATATGCATTAATTTTAGTTTTGATTGGGTTCATTTTTTTAACTAATTATTTTATTTGGAACCAAGAGCAAATGATTTGATCAGCTGAACACAAAATAGACAGAATTCAGACAAAACATAGAACCCAATCCTAACCCCACTTTTAAAGTGAGGCTATATCCATCGCAACAGTGGCTTAATTTGTTTGTTTAACTGAATGACTTACTTATGTATTTTTGATTTTTTTATCTCTTTTGTAGTCTGCTGCTAATTGCTTTTGTTTACAATTGGATAACAATTTATGTCACTTGATTGTCATTCAGGTCTATTGAAGATGATTGGTCAAACTTCAACAGAGATCACTATATACAAGAAACCACAGACAAAATGCAAAAATACATACAGATACATAGATATACCTGCAATTGTATGAAAGACACCTAGCTAGGTATGTTAATTTGCTAAATTACCATATTAAGACCCAATTATTGATAAAGTATAGATTCCACCAAAATCATCAAAGTGAGAATGATAAAGTTCAAATAAACATACAAAGTATATTAACAGGTCACCATTTTTTTTACCTCCTCAGTTTCAGTGCTCAGAATGTTCAGTTCATCCACAAATGTTTCATTTTCATCATCAACCAAACGACGACAACAAACTAATGTAAATGGAGGGGGCACTTCTTTGAGAAATGAAACCGCTTCTCTGCGAGATTTTCCATAAAGCTGTACACAGTTCACCTAAAAAATAATGCATAAGTAGACACATTATTATACAAAACTTTGTTTACACCAAAATGTCTATCACTTAAAATGACATGTATATATTGACAAGGAGTAAAGTATATTAAAAGATGACCACTTCCCATCGCTATGACATGTTTCCTTGGTTAAAATGTCAAATTTTCTGTCACCACTCTTGGGCATTTTAAAAGGGAAACACCAAAAAGAAAAGTGAACATTTTAAAGGAACACCATCATGAAAAAATGATCTGATGTGTTATACATTTAAATACCTTGGATTCCCTGCTAACATATGTAAAAATTCACTATTTGTTTTGACACCTAAAATCTAATCTTACTTGTGGTCAGGGCTTACATCGATGCTAGAAGTCACATTTATATGAACTGACTAGGTGTGAGGCATTGTGGAGAAACCTAGGTACATATTGAACGTAGGAACAACACTGAGGTGGTAAGCCTTATTTGAGGCCAAAATGAAACCAAAAACGGAAGGAATACTTAATGTACACTTTTTATAAATTTTACATGAAATGAGCAAGGGAATGATGTAGCTGAATTATTGAAACAGGCAGGAGAGAGCCATGAGATCTTTGACTGGGACTGGGAAAGCAATGTGCGAAACAGGAGGAGTGCCACCTATTTTTTTTTTTTAATTAGTATTATTTGTATTTTGGTTTATGTGATATCATTTATTTATGTTTTATTTTACACACATTCGTATTGTTAATAGAGTCAAGATCAGTTATATATATGACTTTTGGTATACACTTGCTGTTTTTTTCTTTTTTCCTTTTGTAATTTATTTATTGGATCATAATAACATCCATTTTTCAGTAGAGATATTTTGCAATAAAGATATGCATTTAGGCATGTATAACAGGCTCAGTGCCCCAAGTGTAAAGACCCAAAGTGAATTTACCTTTACCTTAAACAAAAAGGACAGATGGGGTTTCTACAAATGTGGCACATGTTGTGGATGTAAAAAAAAAAAAAAAAAAATCAAGACATATGATAAATAGGAAAATCTTAATATTGACAAAAATAAAACCTTTATCACATGTAGTATGAAGAACATCATATATATTATAGTGTCCTTGTAAAAAGAAATATGTTAGAAGAACCAAGAGAAGTTTAAAAAAAAGATAATATACGAACATATAATATATATATATATATATATATATATATATATATATATATATATATATATATATATATATATATATACATATATACACACATACACACACATACATATGCACACATACACAAACCCACAGGGTCCTATAGGCAATATGTAGATTTGTTCAAATCTTGGTATATTGATCCTTTATATCAGAACTTGGTTGGTTAAGAAGGTGTTAAATATACTCATATCACGGTGCCCGTGCTCCCCTTGCTACTTTCTGTCAGTCTACACTGTGCTTTGCTCCCATTGGCTATTCTGTGTTTGTCCCGCCCAGTATGGCCTTTATATACTGGGCTCTGGCACCCCTCCAGTGTCCTTTCGTGGTGTTCCTGTACCAGTGATTGTTTCAGCTCAGTGATTCCCAGTGTACTGACTTGGCCTGCTTGACTACTCTGCATCTCGTCTCCTGCCTGTGTACTGACCCAGATTGCCTGACCATTCTTCTGTGCCTGCTCCTGTGTACCGACCCGGCTTGGCTGACGTTCCTGCTCCTGTGTACCGACCCGGCTTGGCTGATGTTCCTGCTCCTGTGTACCGACCCGGCTTGGCTGACGTTCCTGCTCCGTCATTCGACCTGGCTTGGTTGACGTTCCTGCTCTGGCTGCCTCTGTGTCCCCTTGGTGACATTCCTATCCATTAGGCATTTTGTGACACTTCCGGTTGGTTTATGACCTCAGAGTGAGTTGCTCGGTTGCCCAGTCAGTCCGGTCACGGCAGTGTTCAGTTGTGTCTCTGTACTGCTCCTGCAGACTGCAAGCGGCCTAGTCTCCGTTACTGCTACGGCAGTGTGCCATTGGCCTTGTCTCCGTTACTGCTCCTGCAGAGCGCAAGTGGCCTAGTCTCCATTACTGCTACGGCAGTGTGCCATTGGCCTTGTCTCCGTTACTGATATGGCAGTGTGCTATTGGCCTTATCTCTGTTGCTGCTCCTGCAGAGTGCAAGTGGTCTGTCTCCGTTACTGCTACGGCAGTGTGCAATTGGCCTTGTCTCTGTTGCTGCTCCTGCAGAGTGCAAGTGGTCTGTCTCCGTTACTGCTACGGCAGTGTGCCATTGCCATTGGCCTTGTCTCCGTTACTACTCCTGCAGAGTGCAAGTGTCTGTCTCCGTTACTGATACGGCAGTGTGCCATTGGCCTTGTCTCCGTTACTCCTCCTGCAGAGTACAAGCGGCCTGTCTCCGTTACTGCTACGGAAGTGCCATTGGTCTTGTCTCCGTTACTGCTCCGGCAGAGTGCAAGTCGCCTGGTCTCCGTTACTGCTACGGCAGTGTCATATGTTGCTCAATTCCTGATATTACTCTGGCAGTTCACGTTTGTTCTGCTAACCTATTTCTGGGCGCTACGTATCCTTAAGCTCTCTATATGGAGTGAGCTCCATCACAGACCTCTCTTCACATGGGACTGTTTACACTCATTGAAGACCATTAACCCATGCAGTACCTTTCTCCTGGGAATTCATCGTATTCTGCCTGACCTGTGTCAGTATATGCTGTTATGGACTTTATGGTTATACTGGACCTGTGTAGGCATATGTATATGTAACCTGTCTTGTGTCTGTATTATTCTGCTTAAATACTACATCTGCTACGGAAGTGCCATATCTGTGTGTCAAACAAACTGTTACAACTCCATACCAAAAGGACAGGTGTGTGAACCAGCTGGAGAAAAGACAGGTGAAGACACCATTTAAAGCCCGAAAAAGAACGAAGCAGTAGGAGTGAAGAAAATAAGATAAGAGGAGACACAGTTGCTCCTTACCCGATGATATTAGTCTTCAGTTTCTAATACCGATAAAAAAAGATTTCAAATGGGGCATGTGGCAAACAAATCCTGTAAAAGTGAAGAGCAGGCACACACCATCCTAAACTCAATATTCGATTCAACTATATTCCAGTAACTCCCTGAATGGGAGAATGAGGGATATATTGAAAAGGCATTGTGAAGTTTTTTTTAAACACAATTTGTTTTTAAGATATAAGTTATGCATACTCACCGTGGAAGCTACAATAAGTTTGATGATAAAATTATATTGATCACGGAGAACTGAATTGGGATTTATGATTTAATTTATGACATTAACAATTTCATTACTGTTACCTGGTATGGACTAATTGAATTTGATTTCTTATTTCATTTCATTAACCATTTCATTACTGTTATTTGGTATGGACTAATTAATATGGATTCATCATTTCATTGCCAACATTAATCATTACATTTTCCATAGATCATATTTGGATACAATATTTATTGCAAATATTCACTTCACTTAATTCTTTTCATTACGGATCATCCATCATTTATTCCGGATATCATATAAAATACGTGGTCATGCAATTTACTGGAATAGTGGACTCATTTAGTCACAAATTATTCTGTGACTTATTATTCGGCTATGTTTGTCTATTAGTGTCACAGAGTCAAGACCAGATATATATGACTTTAGGTATACACTTGGTGTTTTTTTTCCTTTTGTAATCTTTTATTTTTTTGATTTATTAGATCATAATTACATCCATTTACTAATAGAGATATGCACTTAGGCATGTATGAATGGATGTAGAATGTGGGGCTCAGTAAAGGGAGAGAGACAATTTTGCATACGATCGATACAAGGCCATTTTTGTTTATTATATGCTGTGGTTCGGATGACCCATATGTATTAAGTGGTGTACAGTGGATTTTTTTATGGTGCCCAGTTATGCAATTGAGCATCGCCATACATTTTAGGAGTCACGTGGGTGTTAATTTGGTCATATATCCTTATTTAAAAAGGGTCCATACTGTAATTACTGCACAATTATATCTAGGGAGGGAACACAGGTATTTCACTTATATATATATATGATAACAGCATTTAGTTTGGTAAGTTATTAGATTAGATTTTAAACCCGCAGGTGTTATTAGATGGAAGTATGTGTTTTTATATTGTTTATTTCATATTTTAAATAAATATATTTTTTGCTCTTTGAATTAGGGTGGCCATTGCCATTGGACAGATAGCAAATATCTGATTTATACCATATTTTAGGGTAATTCATACTGTACATAATTCTGTGTAATTTTATTTTTTTTTCCATACAAGTGATGTTTTTTGTGTGGTTTAGTGACATGCAGATGGATCTTGGGGTACATTAAAAGAGTATATTTGTATTTTGTCACAGATATACTATACCAGACATGTAAAGTATACTTGAACAGTACATATTTATTCAAACATATTCAAATAAAAATTAAAAGAAAAAAATGACTAAAGCTAAGATGGAGGAGCCTATTAAAAATCTATATTTAACCTGATAAGGTTGCTGCAGATGACACTATATCGGTTATATTGACCTCAAAAAATGTAACCACATAGCTTCATATAGTCCACTTTACTATACAATATATACAGTCAGAAGAAATTACAGTTAAATATGACAGATCAGAGTCCTTGATGATATACAGTAACCAATATCCATATATTATTAATGTATGTATTGAGATGGAACTTTGCCTTTAATTGGAAGATGTTGATATCAGTCCTCCCACTTCATTAACACACACATGTAGATTGCGTTTTCAAAACTTTTTGTGTCAAATATATCTGGAATAAGGTACATAGGTGGAGTGAGTGATGAATGTGTGATCACTGCTAATGTGGCTATTGATGAAATTGTGAAAGTAAAAAAAACCTGAAAAACTTGTTGAGGGGAACAGGGCTTTCATTGTTCTCATAGTAAGAAGATTGTCCCCTGCTGTTATCTGTCTGGTCTATGGACTGCATTCCACATCTGAGAAGAGATGGCTTACACTAGGTAAAAGTGGCAGAAGGGGAAACTTTGCTTGTGAATCTCTCACAAACCATAAAGGTTTGGGAAAGAAGACTTATATCTTTCAATTACTCTTGAACTACAATTCTGAATTTAAATAACGCTCTCCAAGGCCCAAATACTATGATGATTAATTAGAGCTGCTTTTATTATGAAACATTACTATCCCTTTAAAGCAGAACTAACATCACTAACAAAGGTTGTCTTTAATAATTCCCTATCTGGCGACTAGCTGCTTAGTAGCACTAGTCGCCAGAATTATTATCTCTTCATGAAGAAATTTGAAGTGATAACTGAAATAAACAGAAGCGCAAGAGGATCTGAGAGAAGCATCTGTATTCCACCAAAATAAATAAAAATAATTCTACTCACAGAACACTAGAGAAGAAATAGCCCATAGACTCTTGGGTAGATGAAAGTCTTCTATTTCCCAGGTTTCTTCTTCAAACTAATGGGTATATCTCCAAACTTTCCCAAATGTGTAGGCAACTTAATGCATACGTGATAGCTCACGAAACATGTTGGATATCATTACTTAATAAATTTTATTTTTATGGTGGTTGAGTCCTATTGGAGCCTCTGGAACGTGTTTTTCACATATGCATTAAGTTGCCTACACATTTGGGAAAGTTTGGAGATATACCCATTAGTTTGAAGAAGAGACCTGGGAAATAGAAGACTTTCATCTACCCAAGAGTCTATGGGCTATTTCTTCTCTAGTGTTCTGTGAGTAGAATTATTTTTATTTATTTTGGTGGAATACAGATGCTTCTCTCAGATCCTCTTGTGTTTCTGTTTATTTCAGTTGTGAGTCTACGTGGGACTTTGTCCTAAAAGGTGTTTGCTGGACATCATTCAGAAAGCTGCAGAGGAGAGATCTGGTAGAATTTTATTATTGTGGAATCCAATAGTTGCCATATATAACATTATTGCGCACTTTTTTGTAAAAATTTGAAGTGATCCTCAGCTGACAGGCAGGACGGAGCGCGGACATCTTGCCCTAATGACGTCCGCGTGCCTACTCTGTCAGTCCCTTCCGGAGCCGAATGGCACCTAGCAACGCCTCCTACAGCTGTCTGTACCGGCCAGCTCCAAAAGGGACTGACAGCGCAGGCGGACTGACATCACTATGACGAGATGTCTGTGCCTCCTGCTACTGTGAGCCTCTGAAAAACTGGAAAATCTTTGAAACCAGGCAATATTTCTGGCAACTAGCGCTACTAAGCAGCTAGTCACCAGATGAAGAATTAATTAATGCAAAGTTATTGCAGGGTGGTAGTTCCCCTTTAATTGATAAAAAAAAAAAACTATTTACAAGTTATTTATGAAAGCATTCTTACTTTACAAACACACCTGCCTAAGACTTTTGAACAGTACTATATTATATATTTATATTAATAACTGTAGTCAAAAAGTATTTTATTTATTCAGAATAAGTATGTTGCTGAATCCCATAAACGGTGCATATTAATAAAAATGTCATGCTGTCCTCCTTATCCTTGTTTTTGTTGCTGTATACTTTCTCCTTAGGTTAAATTTGCAAAATACAAATACATATCTCAGGCAGACTGTAGTGAAACTTAGGACCTTTCTGTAAAATTGTCAGATGTCAGAGTTATATACATATATCTTACTTTTTTCCAAAAATAAATAAGAATGTGTGTTAATTTTTGAAAAATTGAGCCAGTAAGGATTACTGTTGCATACCCCATAGAGAACTGCACTATGTTTCCAACAATCCTGCTCAAATCCCATATGTAGAACAGCACTGAAGACTACAATGCTTAAAAGAGCCACATTATGGATGCTCTATTTTCTCTAACAGACTGTTTTTATGCTTACATTTGTCCATACACATAATTAGTTTATCTAGCTATCATACCATCGTATGATGCCAACTCGGACACTGCTATTTTTAATTGGTGCCCTTAAATTAAATCTCTTATCAAGTAAATCTGCAATATCCTACAAAGCTTTCAATTATAAAAGGAAAAAGTCTGCTTTAAACATTTGTTAGTAATGCAGTTTTACTAAAAAAAAAACATAATTAAATATGTCACCTCCAAAAGTTCATCTTCTGGCTGCAAAATTCCAAGTTTGGCAACTGGGCCTTCAGGAGCAATAGATGATATGTAGTGATGGCCATCGTATGAGTCAAGTTCCACTCCTAATCTCATTGTGTGAATAGGTAGGAGCTGTTGGAAAATAATCATAACTTTTCAATGTGCTGACGACAATTTGTTTCCATTTAAAGTCAATTTAGCAACATCTATAACTCATTATGAAAAGCTCAGTGATACAGTGTGTGTGTCATGTTCCAAATTCAAACTGTATTATAAAAGCTTGGTAAGGGTATTGTATGGAAGTATAAAATACAAAACAAACAGTACCACCTTGTGGACAACAGGGGTATGCGCATATTGCTGTGAAATACACTGCAACTCTTCTGGTCCTCAAGTTTTTAACTAGGACTCATTTTTTTGTCTGTCTAATATTCCAACTTGAAAACAACCATTTAAAGGAGCAGTGAACTTTTCTATGAAAACGTATATATTGTAGGGTGTTTCCTGTTGAATAAAATAAGGGTACTCCCACTGCTGAGAGATGCAGATTTCCAGAGTTATTACAGTTTAAACCTGTGTTTTTTTACATTAGCAGTGTTCTCTAGTGTTCACATTCCAATAAGTTATCCTGTTATATTCCAATAGAAAGGAAAGTCAGTTACATACAGTTTGCCAAAGAATGTGATAGAAACTGCTGAATCATTCTGTCAGTAAGAACCATCAGGAAGTAAACACACAGTAAATTAACTTCCTGATTATTTGAACGGTTATAAATTCTGAAAAACACATGTTTTCATAAAAATAACAGATCTTAAAAAGTAAATGTTTGAAAACTGCTATTGTACAACAGCAGCTAACTTCTGCAATTTGTTTCATCAAGAGTAATTGAAATTTACCCCTTAACGACCCATGACATACACATACGTCATGGGGTGGATGTCCCTAAAGGACCAAGGACATGCATGTACTTCATGGAATTCAGGGCTCCCCATGCTACTGCATGCCGTTCGGGGAGCCCTGAATCCGATTGTGAAAAAAAAAAAAAAAAAAAGGTCCGTGGTCCTTAAGGGGTTAAAAAAAAGAAAACAGAAAATGGCAATGAAGCATAAAGGGAATGTTGTGCGATTAATGATAAATTATATTCTCTTGGTCTAGGAACTACGGGGTAAAGTCCCTTGCATAAAAACAGCTTCCTGGAGAAGAGACTTCATCCCTACTTTACTTTACCCCCAACTAGACAATCACTGTTTTTATGTATAGCAAAGACAAAGAAAAAAGAACTAGGGCAGATCACTAAAAAGACAGCCGTGTCTGGAACTCAAACAGCCTGTTTTTCTTTGGGTGGGATGTCCTGTGTTCCCCACTAAACAAGATAAAAGGATTTATCTGTAATTATACAATAATTCCTCTTCTCTTTAGCCCACTGTGGAATACAGAAACCATGGTGATATTCCAAAGCAATCACACCAAAATTTCAGGGAGGTTGTGAAAAAAGCCTCAAAACACAAACTAGTCTCAACGGCCACTGACACACTGAATAAGAGCAAATAGTTACTAGAAGTTAAGGCAAGGAGGACTCCTACAGCAGACACTATGCCTGTAGGACCCTTCTGTCCAAAACTGGCTTCAGCTGATTCCAGAAAAGTGACTCGGCAATATTTAACAAAGATGCAGGAACAACCATGTCATTACCTTACAAAATTATTCCATAGAGTCTTGTTTCTTATAGGCCCAGAAAGCACCCACCTCTCTGGAAAAAATGAGCACTGACCCTTAATCCAGGAAGCCACTTTCAGCCTAGACGCCACTTGGCCCACATGATAATGCTGAGGAATAACAAAAAGTGAGCCCAACATGTGGAAAGGTTCCATAGAATAAACGTAGTTCTTCAGACATCTAATTACGTCCAAACAGTGAAGCTCCTGCTCCTGTCTGTTAGCTGAAGCTGGGCAAAGAAAGAAGAACAATTTCCTGGTTAATATGAAATTCAGAAACCATCTTGGAAAGAAACCCAAGGAGAATTCACAAAGCCGACCCGATCAGAACAAAAGGTGGGAATGTGTGGGTTTACAGTACAATGCCAGTAGCTTGGATGCATCAAACAGACACAATAGCAAGCATGATATTTTAAGAGTCAATAATTAAAAGGAAACAGAAGATAAAGACTCAGAAGATGACTTCTGAAGCAATCCCACAATGAAGTGCCACAGGGAAGTTGGATCCAGAAAGACAGGGTAGGCATAAGTCACCCCTTGCACAAAGATTTGCACATCCAGCAATAAGGCAATATGTCTATGAAAAAGAACAGATGGTGCAGAAATTTGGACCTTGATCACACTAACACTAAGCCTTTCCTGAACTGAATCCTGAAGAAAGGCCAAAATAATGTAAGAGATGCAGTTGTGACCTGTGGTCCTCACACCACTTGTAAAGGAAGGGCCAGACCCTATGATATACTACAGCTGAAGCTGGCTTTTGAGCCTTCATCAAAATAGTGATGACAGGAACAGGGAAACCTTTCTCCCTCAGAATGTTGGCATCGAGAACTGAGCTGTCAAAATAACTTTAGCTCTGGGTGACACAAAAGCTCCAAAGACAATAGGTCTAGAAAGAGTGGAAGACAGATAGCTTGAGAAGATCAGAAACATATACCTGGTAAGACCAGTAGGTAGCAATCAGGATTACAAGCTCCTGCTCTATACTGACCTTCCTTGACATTCAGGGACTCAGAGGAAAAGAAGGAAACGTGTATGTCAGTGGAAACTACCACAGAACATTCATGTCCACTGAGGAAGCAAGCAATCCCTGTGGTTTAAACTGGATAACATCCTTTCACAACAAGAAAATCCCAAACCTGAACTACAGCATGTCATCTGGTTTAGTTCCCAATTCCCATGATCCAGAAGTTGGGACCAATGTAGAAGAACAAGGTAAACTAACCATAGTTCCAATGCTTTGACGAACAGAAGGCTCTCGCTGTCGTACCATAAGCTCTGAGCCATCTGAAAGCTAATCTATGCTCCCCAGTTCTTCAGACTAGCATCAGTTATGACTACGGGCCAATTGAGAATTTAGAATAAATGATCCAGTGTCTGATGGGAGACCTGGGGCCACCAAAGAGGGTCCAACTTCGTCCATCTGGAAATAGAGATTATATGGGAGAGAAGACACTGCTCTCTGCATTAATTCTTGAGAATCTCTAGCTGAACCTGTCGATTGTGAAATTGGACACAATCAGCTGCTTCCAAGATAGAGACCCAAGCACCTTCATGTACTCTGTGACTGTCACAGAGTGTCAGAAGCAGAAAAAGCAAAGCTTCCTCTGAAAGAGCCTTTAGTAGAAGGTCATCCAGACAGAAAGTAAGGGAAATCCTCAGAGAATGAATGTATCACGGTGCCCGTGCTCCTGGCTGCAGTAGGCGACATTCTGATTCTTCTATTTTCATATCTCATTCCTGATTGGCCAGTATCTTTGTCACTGCCCAGTGATAGCCTTTATAACCTCTGTCATGTCTACACTATGATGCCCTTTTGTGGTGTACTAGTTCCTGACTTTTGCTCCGTTATTGCTGATCATGTATGACCTGGCCTGTCTGATGACGTTCCTGAGTTTGCTGTACTACTGTTGCTCTGTTGCAGACTGTATCTGGCTGAGAACCCGCTCCATTGCGGATCATATCTGGCTGAGAACCCGCTCCGTTGCTGACCGTATCTGGCTGAGAACCCTCTGCGTTGCTGACCGTATCTGGCTGAGAACCCGCTCTGCTACTGACCATACCTGGATGTGTATACATTCCATTACCATCTGTGTCTAGCGTATTGACACTCTGTTGCCATCCGTATCTAGCTTACCGCTTGGTTGCCTCCATTTGTTCCAGCTAGACTTGCTGTGGATTTGCCGTTACGCTAGTCGGTTGCGCCGTCTGGCGCTATTACTCTGTCGACCGTTAGCTAAGCATTCGTGCTGTAGCTACTCTCTTTACCGTCGTTGGCAGTGTGCACACGCGAAGTACCAGTAGAGTGTTCATAGCACTGACTGTGATCTATCTGTGTCCACCTCCCTTACAGCGCTGGGCTCACTCCCTTTGGGAGTTGCAGTATATCACAGGGCGTTACCTATTGACCCTTTGCGTGCCTGGACAATCCAGGTAGGGTTGTGCATATTCCACTCTGCAGTAGCCTTGGGTTCAAGAGCCAGTGTTGTGTTCTTACCATCCTCTGGGCTGTGCCAGTCATCTCCATCTGGACCATCTGTCACCAAGGTCCCGTGGTCAGTTCTCAAACTGTATTGCCTGCTGCCTGTTCAGTTCAAGTCAGAACCTCCGTTGCCAGTGATTGTTATCATTCATACATACATTTCTATTACTGGCTTGCAATTACTGTATATACCTGCATATATTTATGTTCTGTGTGTGTGGGCCCAAAGGCCTAAATATGTGTGTGATCTTTATCTCAATAAAGTAATTTTAACCTTACCAATCTGGTCTGAGTGTTCATCAAAAAACCGTGACAGATTGTGAGTAGACAACGCTCCATGGCTTTTGTGAAAACTCAGAGTGGATGCCAGCCGAAAAGTGAAAATGAGGTCTTGACGCACTTATGATCTGTATGAATGGTAATATGCAGATACGTGTGTTTTATGTCAATTGAAGCTAAAAACTCCCCAGGGCACATGGCGGCAATGATGGACCGCAAGGACTCCATTACGAACCAAGGTGAATGAACAAAGGGACTGAGAATAAATGGCTCCATACCATATCATGATGGACTAGAAATGAAGAGGTGACAAGAAAGAATAGATCTGAATTGTATGCTATAAACTGTGTTCACCTGTAACACCTACTGCTCTGCCATGGACAGAGTCCAGTTATCGTGAAAGAAACCCAGATGACTTCATATTGCATGAGGCAGACCCAAACACAGAGAGTCATGTAGAGGTAGACTTGTCAGCTGGGGGCTTTTGGATATGATTTTTGCCTGTTCAAGCCTGCTTAGGTTTTGTGGAAGGGTGCACCAAGCTTGCTGAAGAAACTCTGCTGAAAATAGTAATGAAAGTCAAGCATCTTCCTTGGAAAAGAGGAACTCTTTGGGTAACCTGAGGAAAGAGAGCACTCTAGCCTCCAGTAGTATGGCTAATAACCTTCTCCAGCTTTGGGTCAAACAACTGCTTTCCCACCAACGGGAGAGAGACTACAGACTTCTTAGAAGACTGGTCTGCCAACAAAATCTTCAACCCCAGGGTACATTGAGATAAAACAGAAATTGCTAAAGACTTACCAATTAACTTACCAAATGCAGCCTCAGCAAGGTATGCATTAGCCTTAAGAATTTTACAAAAAGAATCTTCAGGAGCATTTGAATGGATGGGGCCTAACAGCTACCCCTACAAACAGCCATGGTTCTAGTCACCCATGCAATAGCAAAGGCTGGACATAAGGTGGCCCATGAGGCTGCAAATTCTGCCTTAAGAAGAAAATCCAGGCATCTGTCCACCTGATTCTTCAATACAGTTGCCCCTGCAACTTGCAATGTTGTCTCCTTAGAAAGGCAAGATATAGATGAGTCAATTGCTGGGGGAGGGGCGTTAGCCCTCTGCTGTAGTGCAGCAGGAGAGAAGGGAAACAGAAAATTACCTGGGTAAAAATAATTTATCAGGAAACTTCCACTCATGAAGAACCACTTGGTCAAGGGAATCACAGGGAGAAAAAAGCACTGCTTACCTCTTCTTCTTTAATATATATATATATCTGGAGATGAGGAACTCAAACTTGAAGCCTCAGAAAATTAGAGAGTCTATAAAATCACCTCAATATACTAAACCGTTGCAGGAGCTTCCTCAAATTACTGCCCAGGAGTAAATGAGGAAGCAATATCCTCCTACTCAGTTTCCCCTTCCTTAAAACACACACACACACACACACACACACACACCTCCTCAAAAATGACTAAACAGCTTTTTGGGGAATTGTATCCATAGTGGAAATATGCAGGTGTAGAGCCACAGAACAACAGGGACATAACGTGCCAGCAAAATCTCTGGGAAGACTAGTCTTATAAGATCAACAAAGAATTAATGAAGAAACCCTGGCAATCTTAGATTTCACCACATCTTCATTGTGCTCAGGGATAAGGAGAGAGAGCCCCCACCCCCAAAAAAAAAGAGAAAAATACAGGACAAAAAATACGGATAAAATACATCTGCCTATTAAGTGTTAAAGATAAGGTGCCTGGAAGAAGAGTTAGTCACCCATAGAGCACTGAAGAAAAGGTGCCTTATGGTGTGCTTCACGGAAGAGAAAATGAAAGGGGGAGTAGTAGCACTTCCCCTTCTTTTCCCTGAAGCCTAAGAAAAAAACTGGTCCTCATGGGAAAAGAAAATTCTCCCTCCATTATATGTAAAATGGAGCAGTGGCTCTCTAGCCACCTGGGTTTTTTTCTCCTCTATGGAGGCAGATGGACACCACAAAGGTGTCCCCCATTATATTTGCATTATATATGCCCTAGCAGCACCCCTCCTAGAGGGCTAAAAAGAAGGATTTTTTAAATGAAATGTATAATTGTTTAAATAATCAGGAAGTGAATTTACTGTGCATTTACTTCCTGGAAGTTCTAACTGACAGCATGACTCAGCAGTTTCTAGCACATTCTATGGAGAAATGTAAGTTACTGACTTTCCTCTCCATGAGAATGTAACAGGATAAATAACTGGAATTTGACTACTAGAGAACACTGCTAATGTAAAAAAACATAGGTTTAAACTGTAATAATGCTGAAAATATGCATCTATCAGAAGTGGGAGTACCCTTATTTAACTCAAAAGGAAAAGCCCTACAATATAAATTTTTTCATTAAAAAAGTTTACTGCTCCTTTACATTTCCATTACCTTTGATTATACTTTACCCCATGGTTCCTATGTTCCACAGTGGATGAAAGAGAAATGTACTTGAATCAGTGGATGCTCATAGAATTCTACTTATTTTACTTGAAAAGTTACTGCTAGGTCTCAGCAACTCTGTCTCACCACTTTACTGAAGAAATAGTTATATGCTAGCACTAATTATACCTGCATATGCACTAGGTACTTCACAGTATGCAACACTGCTCTGATATATCCAACCTACCATTTGCCATTCCCCTGTAAATGACTAGCCCATGTACTTTTTAGGTTTATTGTATGCACCAGACCATGTTTTCTTAAAATGTTCAGCTATCTTTACATTCTATGTGAAGAAGCCCTGCAACATGAACTTCGGGAACCTAAAGAAAAGCAGATATTAACTAACCTGACAAACCATCATTTAGGAGCATTCTACAAGCAACACTACCTGAAGTCAGTAGAATATGGACTAGTCAATCTTATAAAACAAAAGCAAAACTGGCACATACTATACATAAAATCCCAAAGATAAAAGTGAAAGCTACATTAAAAAGGCAGAAGTTTGTAAAAACACTATTTACTGCTATTAAATGCTGGCCAAAAAAAGTATAACTAAAAATATTACTAAACTGACTATTTGCAGTCAGTTAAGGAACAAAAAAGCCACTAGAAAAGGCATGGGCAAATACATCTCGATTTGGCACTCCGACAGATTTAGGGCTGGATTCAAATGCAGGTGCTAATTTATCTCTGCTTTTATCTCCCGGTATCCCCTTTGACTTCAATAGGAAGCCTATATAATAATTTGCTAAGTATGTTTGTCAGAAGCTGTCATGCGCAGTACAGATGGCTGCACGCGATGTAGTCCTGCGCAGTAGAGACTGCCCTTGCCACGGCTAACAACGGAGTGCCGCGGCACGTTCAGGCAGTCAGTACTGCGCATGACAGCAGTGCTGCCAACAGGATCCGGCCACCAGCCGAGGTTGCTGGGTGGCACTGTGGCCCATGTACACGGGCTTTTCAACTAGTTTTATTTTTTTTTATAAAACGGGAGGTAACATTTATCCCCTGCATTTGAATCCAGCCCTTAATCTGTTATATAGGTCTGATTGACTGTCCACTTACAACGGTGGTACTGCACAAAGAATGACCATGCCTGTCTTTTTTTTTAATCAGAATTTAAAGGGAAAGTAATGTTTCATAATAAAGCAGCTCAAATTAATCATCAAAGTATTTGGGCCTTGGAGAGAGTTATTTCAGTTCTGTCAGAGTTGTAGTTCAAGAGTAATTGAATGATAAAATATCCCCCTCCTATCCCTTTTACTGATGTAACACTGCTCAGCTCAGAGCAGCAGGGTGCGTCCAGGTAGATTGCAGAGAGGGACAATATTCAATTAAGATATGGGAAAAAAGCTGAAAAACCTGTCAAGGGGGGCAGGGTTTTCATTATTCTCACAGTAAGAAGACTGTTCCTTGCTGTGAGTTGTCTGGTCTATGGACCAGATTCCACATCTGCAGAGAGGGGGCTTACACTAGGTAAAAGGGGTGGGAGGGGGAAACGTTATCATTCAATTACTCTTGAACTACAACTATGACAGTATTGAAATAACACTCTCTATGGCTCAAATACTATGAAGATTAATTGGAGCTGCTGTTTTTGTGAAAAATTACTATCCCTTTAACAAAGCACAAAACGGATATGTATCATTTCCATTGCAGAGAGTAGGAAGCAACACAGCTGTTAACACACTACCATTTGACGATATGAGTATGACCCTCAAGCTAAAATATCTGTTACCTCTGCTATTGAAATAACTATACAAACCTTTGAGTATTTCTGCAACTCGGCATCATCCTCAATCTTTGCATCCATATCAACAACCTAAATGATGAGTTCAAAACAACAAGATATAGTTAGAGACATACCAAGCAGTAGTACATTCACTTACTTACAGTCAAGCATTCCCAATGAGTGTTTCAGGATATCCTTAATTAAACTCATGTGAATGCGGTTAACTCAGGCAGATTCTACAGAAAGACATAATTGATTATTTGTATGATGGAGATCCTGAAAACTTGCACCACTGGAGGTATAGCCTGAAGACAGGTTTGAGCACCCTTGCTCTACACACTGCTCATATGTACACTATAATACCCTTAAATTAAAAGACAAATTAAGACATTTCTGTCTATTTTTCATCAATAACAAGTTAAACAAATGATTCATTTATACAGCACTTTTCTCTCAAGTGGGACTCACAGCATGGCGGAGAACAGTTTACTATTAACAGAATAGAAAATGATAAGGATAATGGGCAGAAGGGATCTAGGATTTGTGATGCGTTAAATACTTGGATAAACAGAAATGTTTTTGTCTCTTAAAGATGGCTAAAGTCTTATTGTTTGTGGCAGAGAATTCCCGAATGGTGGCTCTACATACACAAATTCTTGGTTCAATAATATAGATAGGGAGATCTCTTCAATAAAGATTGAACATGTGGAAGGAGGAACTCCTTTACATAGCTGGGTACCTGGTCACGTATCTCATAAATCCAAGATTGTATGCAATGTTTCACATGGATCCAGTGTAGATCATGGAGGACAGGAATACTGATCAGATTATTTGTGTAAAGGACATGTTTATGTACACTACCGGACAAGAGTTGTAGAACACCTCAATTTTTGCTACTTTTAGTTATTGCCATATAACTTGACAAAAACATTAGAAAAACATGTAAACATTGTGTATTTCTAAACTCTAGACAAATATCTATTTAGCACGGTTTTTTTTTAGCGTTTGTAGAAGTGTAAAAGATTTTTCGTGTAAAAGCTTAAAGGGATAGTAATGTTTCATAATTAAAGCAGCTCTAATTAATCATCATAGTATTTGGGCCATGGAGAGTGTTATTTCAATTATATCAGAATTGTAGTTCAAGAGTAATTGAATGATAAAATATCCCCCTCCCGCCTCTTTTACTGATGTAACACTGCTCAGCTCAAAGTGGCAGGGTATGTCCAGGTAGATTGCAGAAAGGGACAATCTTCAATTAAGATAAGGGAAAAAGCTGAAAAACCTATCAATGGGGCAGGGCTTTCATTGTTCTCACAAGAAGAAGATTGTTCCTTGCTGTCAGCTGTCTGATTCCACATCTGAGGAGAGGGTGCTTACACTAGGTAAAAGGGGTGGGAGGGGGAAACTTTATTATTCAATTACTCTTGAACTACAACTCTGACAGTATTGAAATAACACTCTCTATGGCTCAAATACTATGATGATTAATTGGAGCTGCTATTTTTGTGAAACATTACTATCCCTTTAAAAAAAGTGCTTTTGTTAATTTTTTTTCATCATATTTTATCATTTTTTTTTATAGTAAATTATATGATATGATGAAAATAATGGTATTTTTTTTTAGAAAGCCCATCTTATCGCAAGAAACACAATATATAATATATGTGGGTACATTAAATGAGTAAGAGGCAAATTACAGTTAAACACAAACAGTAGAAGTTTTAAAACTGCCATTGTCCAGAAAGACAAAAAATGTTCCAAACCTCCGGTCCTTAAGGGGTTAAACAAAATGATTCAGTGTTTTCTTAAAGAAATGCCATGCCATGAAATCCACCATCTAAAGCCCCCAACAACTGGCTGAAAAAAAGCTCTGATTGAGCTCCCAATTCCAGGGATTCAGGTGCTGGTGAATGAGAAAGTCTGCCACTACACTTTCTACCCCTGAAATGTGAACCGATGAATAGGCCAGCAAATGGGCCTCAGACCACAAAAAGATCCTCCGACCTTGGCCCAAGCTGACACGCTCCTGGTTCCTCCTTGGCAGTTGAGGAAAGAAACCTCCTTTACATTGTAGGATTGAATCTGTACTGGGAACTCCAGAAGGGGTCAAGACCAGAGGAGAAGAATGAGGTGAATCACAATTCCAATACACTAATGGTCAGGAGGCTCTCTTCCCTGGTTCAGAAGCCTTGGGACCCTTAGAGGGCCCAGTGCAGAAACCCAGCCCAGCAGGATGGCATCTGTGGTGATCATAATCCAATCTGGAATGACAAACAGAAATGGGACAACTGAAGCCACCAGGGAAGGCCCTTCTTTGTCCAGATGACATGAGAAATATTAGACTGATTGGACCAACTCTTGAGAATGACCAGTTGTGCTTCCCTAGTATGGAATTGTGGAAAGGGAACTGCCTCCAGGGATGACTCCAGGTAAACCAACAACCTCATATACCCTTGCACCATAGTAAATGGCCAGGATGTTGCCTAAGATACCTGGAGAGACCAGGATTGAATTTTGTCTCCTGAAAGAAACACCATCTGCTCTGAAGCATATTAAAATGCATGCTTAGCAAATAAAGGAGCTGAGAAGGAATTAAAGAAGATTTTCTGAAATTGAGTAACTAACCATGCTGTTCAAGATTGGAAATGGACATAGGAATCTGAGTGTGCTAGACTACCTTGGAAGGATCTTTTGAGTAAAAGGTTATCTTGGAAAGAGGTCAAAAAGATCCCATTCTCCTGAATGTGGGACACCAAGGGTGACATAACACTTCTGAAGACCCTCTGAAAGGACATCAGGCAAAAAGGAAAGGCAGTGAACTGAAAGTGACTGCCTTGAAACTCAAAAAGCAGGAAGCACCAATGACCTGGATGGGCCGGGATGCGCGTGTAAGCATCCTGCAAATCAATAGAAGCAAGAAACTCCCCTGGATATATAGCTGCAATTAAAGTTTGCAGAATTCCATTTAGGACCATAGGGTCAGCACAAATTGGGAGAGACACTTTAAGTCCAGAAAAGGAAAGCATCCGCCTTTTTAGGGAACAACGAAAATATTAATGTAGAATCCGGTGAAGCATTCCTTTACTTTTCAAGCAAACAGGAAACTGCATCTGGAAATACACTTCTGGATCCGGAGGACCTGTGGACAGGAATAAACGGTGAGGGGGGAAGGTACTTATCTGTTCACTAAATCACCAGCGAGTGTTGGAAGAAATGGAGGTAACCCACTATGGGAAGAGACAGACCAGGACCCCCGAGAGTCAGGCTGAGAGAGGACTTGATAGCCTTAGGCTTCTGAGCAGTCTTCTTGCCTTCCCAATCCTGATTGGGTTTTTGGGGAGGAAACCCCTCTGAGGCTTGAGGAACTGGTGACTTAAGTTCATATCCGAAATGATAGGTACCAAAATCCATGTGTGTTCTTTTTTTATTTTATTTTTTTCTGAAGAACACTTTGGGGTAACATGAGGCAGAAAGGTACTCTTGCTCTGTGGCACCGTTGATAACCTTCTCCAGTTCAGGGCCAAACAACTGTTTGCCCACAAAGGGAAGATTAACTATAGAATTCTTTGAAGATTGGTCAGCTGATCAAATGTTAAGCCACATAGTGCAACACAGCCACTGAAAAGGCGAGGCAGCATTGCTGCTTCACTGAGATAAGCATCCATTTAAAGGATCATGGAGAGCAATGAAACCAGCTCATTCCCTTGAATAACATCAAAAGGTTGATCACCGCAGATGGTCATAGCCCTCGTAACCCAGGGAGTGTGAAAAATAAGACAAAAGGTGGCACCTGTGGCCGCAATGTTCGCCTTCAACAATATGTCAAGATGTTTATCCTCCTGATCTTAAAAAGTCACAGCATCTGCTAGGGGTAGCAGAGTATTCTTGGGAAGATGAGAAATTGGGAGGATCAACTGCATGAAGAGTAGCTCACTACATAAAATCTTTCAGGTGTAAAAGGATACAAATTAACAATGCACCTCTTAAGGAACAGTCTCCTGTCAGGCATCTTCTAGGAGTACCTAGTCTAAAGAATGATGAGGAGAACAAATATGTACCTCCTTTTTATTTCTCTTAAAATGTCAGGTGAAAAGGAACCAGAGTTGGAGGCCTCTGAGACATTAAATGCCCCTATAGTTTGTATTTTTTGTCCTCCTGATGAAGTGGTGTGCAACCACGAAACAAGTTGAGGGATTTTAATTGTTTTTACCAATAAATTGTATTATTTTTTTCTACATTTTGGTCTGCTGTGAGGAATTTGTTACTTATACTGAGGATTACATTTGTTGAATCAGTGGATGCTTGCCTGTTGGGATCTCTTGCGGGGAGAACCAGCATCAATATTCTCGATGGCCTTTGAATACCGGTGTCCAAAATTTGGAGCTGCTGTGATTTCTCTTGTGAGTACAGCATTTCACTGTACTAGAATAGAAACATCATTTACAAACAGCAATGCAGCTCTCCTCGCATTTTCCTTTGCTTTGTACAAATTAGCAAAGCACCTCTTAAAGGGATAGTAATAATTTGATAAAAGTATATTGAATTGTGTAGGTATTAAAAAACTAAATTAATTTCACCCAGTCCTATCTCTCAAACCTCTATGGTTTGAGAGATATAAACTTTGGAAGTTCCCCTTTCCCACCCCTTGCACTTCTGTCAGCTTTCCTCGTCAGAGAAGGAGATCCCGTGTAACAGACCGTCCTGAGCTCTTCAGCAGAGCCGTAACCACGCTAGTTAGGCAGAAATACTTCATTTGAACAGTCTACAATGTGTGCTTGAAAACCAGGCACACATTGTAGACTGTTCAAATGAAGCATTTCTGCCTAACTAGCATGATTATGGCTCTGCTAAAGAGCCCAGGATGGTCTGTTGAACAGGATCTCCTTCTCTGACAAGGAAAGCGGACATCAGTGCAAGGGGAGGGAAAGGGGAACTTTTAAAGATTATATCTCTCAAACCATAGAGGACTGGGTGGAATTAATTTCATTTTTTAATACCTACACAATTCAAGATACTTTTATCAAAGTATTACTATGACTTTAAGGAAGAGTCTCCTGTCAGGCGTCTTCCAGTAATACCTGGTCTAACGAATGGTGGGGAGAACAAAGAGGTCCCTCCTTTTTACTTCTCTTAAAAATGTCATGTGAAGAAGAACCAGAGTTGGGAGCCTCTGAGACAGTAAGCATCCCTAGGACCACCCTGATAAGTTCCTCAGCCAAGGGGCTACAGTCATCCTCCTAGTAATCCCCCTATAATAGAGACAAGTTCAAGTCATCTTCATCAGTCTCTCCCTCCCAATAATCTATGTGCAACGCCCAGATTCAGGCTCAAAAGTCTGGTGGCGGTGCAAGGTGTCACACAGACCAAGCTTAGATGAGTGGATACAGGTGCCTGAAGAGATAAGAGATCCAAACTTTTTTCTGCTCTGCAGATAAGTGCCCCATTGGTGGAGGAGGGGCCACAGTAAGGTAACAGAATACTCCCTAGGAAGCCCAGTTTGGCTTGAGGAGAAATATTTCTCCTTGGACTTGCCCATATGTTCCATAGTTTCTGACGTGGTCAGAAGACCCCACAAAAGACAGTAAAGAAAGTATAAAGATAAAAAAAGACCTAAAAGTATGCAAAATTACTTATCTGCCTCCAAAGGGTTAACTTAGCAAGCAGAGGGGGTCAGACCAGCCTCTGCACAGCATGAAGAATCAAAAAAGGAGTACTCAAAGATCACCCATGCCAGGAAGCCAAGAAATAAGCGATTTGGTGAGATGTAGTCTTCCCTTAAATAGTGGCATTGCTCTCCAGCGATTCGATAATGGCACCCCGTGTGTGGTTCACCAGAAGCACTATGAGCCCACCTGAAGTCTACTAGGAGGAACTGGAGGCGAGAGATGACCCAGAGAATCTTAGTATTTGAATCCAAAATGGCCATAGCTTGGGTCCATGTGCAAAGTCAGTAAAAATGCAGAATACATGTAAAAAAGCATGAACGAAAGTTTAAAGTGATATATTCTACATAAAAACTCACTGGCATAAAGGTATAGTCTCTCAATGAGAAAAAAATTGCATATTTCCCTCATGGAAATGAATGGAATAGGGACACATATTAAGGGTCATAGCATTAAAGTTGTCAGTCTTTCCAGTAGCTTCACAGTCTTCAGAATCCTATAACCATAAGAGAAATAAACATTAGAGAAACTCTTCAGTGAGGTAAAGGCTGGAAATCAAGCCAAACTCCACAGGTTTGAGCTTCTGAAAATAAACCTGTGAGCTGGACCATCCATGATTTAGGAATCCAGTAACTGGAGCCCACCTAATGGTGGAGTATACAGCCACATATATTATGAAATAAAAAGCAGGGAACGAATCAGCCTCCTAGTAATCTCCATAAGAGAAGGAAGAGTTCATGTCCTCATTATCCCCAGAGTTCAATTCTTCCTCAGAGGATACCCCAATAACCTGAGTGTGCACCTAGAATACAGGTTCAAACTATTTAAAGATGGGTTACGTTTTCCGAGAATAGAGAACTCCCTAAACTGAAGAAGGGATCACTGCCTCTGAGGAAAACAGTGTTTTAACCCATGCAGGCTCTTGTTCAGTGCTGGAGGCCAGAGGAGTGGTAGTAGCCACAGCACAAGAAGGGCATACAGACCCAGTGTATTCCCTTGGAAGCCCAGAATGACATGAGGAACAGTAGGTAAGGTGAATAAGGGAACGTCCTGAATCCTTAGCCTAGGATTTCCCCATATGACACTTAAAATCCGACATGTACTGAACAGAATGTCTGAACGAAGTTGAACTAGATTAAAGCAAAGACCCCAGAAAGAACTAAAGAGTACTTATCTGATATGCAAATGATTAAACTGGAGAAGAGAGCATGGAGAGTCCGACTCTGCTTAGGACAAGCAAGGTAGAAGATGGCCACCAGAAAGTGTGCCAGCCAGTCGGAAGAAAGCCTCGGAAATGGGGCATAATGGGAACTGTTGTCTTCTCCCTTGCTTGTTAACTAGCAATGACTGTTACTCTGGCCGTGAACTGTTGCATGCTCTGTGCACACTCAAAAAGTGAAACCAATGATAGAGCCCTCACTGACCGTTGTAGCTCAAACAGTTGCAGAGATGTGTCCCAAATATGTTTCTCCCATAGAAGTCAATGGAGCAAAGCTATCGACTGGGGCACTCCAGTTCCTAAAGGAGCCATTGCATAAAAACTGATCAAAAATTAAAACTAAAGGTAACAGCACAAAACTCAATGGGAACTTGATAAAACAAATGCCATATGTGTGTGGGGGGGGGCAGAAATAAACCCCCCAAAGCACCTTAACCCAATATACACCCATAATGAACCAATATTGCAGTAACATCATGGAAAGGGTTAAACAACCAATAAACAGAAGCAGTCATCTGTACTCACAGACCCAAATGAAAAGAAAAAATGAGCTTGGAATGAGTGAAAAAATGTATATTAAACATACGGAGTGTATAAAATAACTCAGCATGGGAAATACATGGACCAGAGCACTCAAAGGGTTACTGTCTACAGGCTGCCATACCAAGGAAAGTGCAGAATCTCTAAAAGATTCAGTCATGAAGAACAGACTTGTAATAAAATCAGCTTCCAAAGGGAAAAAGGTCCACAAAGCACCTGTGAACTGGACAATTCAACTCCAGGGAAGGCCCGTGATGGGAGTCTCCCTATACTCCCATACTTCAGAAAGATCAAGTTTCCCCATCAGATTCTGGGAAATCACACATCTTAAAAGGAGATACTTGGTAATTTCAACATGTTAATGTGTTTGTATGGGATGCTATTGAGAACCCAAAAAGGTGATGATCTGACCAAATGATAGTATATTAATTAGGTCAGAGATATTCAGACAAATATGAAAAACAAGATAATGTGTGGGTAGGGAATGATCTGTTTAAGGCCCTGTCCTCCATTAAGCTGATGAGATCTTGACCTAATTGTGAGATGACAGCATCAACCTAGGAATTGAGGTCCCTTACAATAAGAGGATTTTAGTCTTACCTGTTAAATCCTTTTCTCTTAGTCCGTATAGCTTACAGGTACCATGGGAAGGCAATAGCCCCTTCCAATAGGCTGGAACAATTCTTCAAAGAAATGCAGGGTAGAACCTCTCTCTCCTCTATAGGAGGCTGCCTAACCACTCCCCTCTCCAGTTAGATTTATGACAAAAACCTACCTAACTAGATAGCAAAAAGAAAGAGGAAAACGCTTGTGAGCATGGACCCAACAGGACTCCCACATCCAGCTACAGGCAACCAAGCATTGTCCCTTGACAGGGTGGGAGACCTGTAAGCTATATGGACTAAGAGAAAAGGATTTAACAGGTAAGACTAAAATCCTCTTTTCTCTGTCATCCAATTTAGCTTACAGGTACCATGGGATGTACCAACATTGAGCCCCACAGGAGGTAAGAGAAGAGGTGGAAAGGACAAAGAGTCGGTCCCCGTGATACCAGAGTTCCCACAGACTAAGCAGGACACAGAACAGCCCAAATAAAGTGTCAACGGACACTAAATAACTAACACAGCACACTTGAACAAGAGCCAGTGGGGCTCAACAGTGAAAGATCTCTAAGACACAGGAATGAAACTCCTATACAGGCAAAATTGCCTCCAGGACTTTCCTGCCGAAGCTGGCTTCAGCCGAAGCCAGAACATCAACACGATGCTGGTTGGCAAATTTGTGCATGGAAGACCAAGTGGCTGCCTTGCACAGATGATCAGCAGAGGCCTAAGTCTTGTAGGCCCTGGAGGCCCCAACAGACCTAGTGGAATGCGCTGTTATGAGAAAGGGAACATGTTTCTTCCTGAATTCATAAGCCTTGCGAATGGTAGACTTGGTCCAAGATGCAACAGTCACCTTGGACGCCACCTTACCGGCCCTGGGAACCTCAGGGATGACAAAAAGTGCATCAGTCTGACAGACAGACTCAGTGCGGTGCACCACATCCAACAAGTGGAGATCCCTCTCCTTATCAGGACAAAAGGAAGATGCAGCAATCTCCTGATTGATGTGGAACTCAGAAGCCACCTTAGGAAGAAATTCCTGAGAGGTACGGAGAACAGCCTTATCCTGTGAAACACCAGTAAAGGCAGTTTTCAAGACAGAGCCTGCAATTCTGCTACTCTGCAAACAGAGACCACACCCAAAAGAAATGCCATCTTCCACATCAAAAGACGTAATGAAATGGTAGCCAAAGACTCCAAGAGTGGTCGTTGCAAGATCCCCAAAACAAGTTAAGGTCCCATTGAGGAGTGGGAGCCTTAAAGGCAGGGAAGGCATGAACAACCCCCTGAAAGAAGACTTTGACATCCGGCAAAATGGCTTTGCGCTTTTGAAAGAGGACAGAGAGCTGAGGTCTGAATCTTCAAGGAACTAAGGATAAGGCCCTTGTTCACGACATCCTGCAAAAGGACAGGATAGTAGGGAGATCAAATTCCAGTGAGGACAGATCCCTCTCTATATACCAAGCACACAACAGATCACAACCCTGAGATAGGCCTTAGAGGAAACTGGTTTCCTAGCATGAATCATAGTAGAGACCACCTGAGGGGAAACACCCTTCTTCTTCAAGATGGAGGCTTCAATGGCCATGCCGTCAAAGCCATGCGCTCCACGTCCTCCTTCCATAGGTAACCCTGAAGAAGGAGATCTGGTCTGTGTGGAAAACGAAAGGAAATGGGTCGCAAACAGACAGAGCCAACAGCTCCGAAAAACAAGGTTGTCTGGTCCAATAAGGAGCAATCAGAATGACAGACACACCATCCATCTGAATCTTCCTCAGTACCCTGGGAAAGAGGGATGTAGGCTAGATCAAACTGCAAGGAATTGACAGGGCATCCACTGCAAAAGTTAGAGGATACCTCCAGCAGGAGCAAAACAGCGGAACCTTCCGGTTGTCCCTTGTGGCCATCAGGTCGATGCAGGGAAGGCCCCATCTCTCCCTCAGGAGACTGAACACCTCCAGGTGGAGCTCCCATTCTCCGGAGTCTACCGTGTGGCAACTGAAAATCTGCTAGGAAGTTTTCGAACCTTGGGATGTGCACAGAGGAGATAGCACGCACATGCTCTTCTGACCAAGCCAAAATAGCTTTGACTCCGAACCAAGCAGAGGGCCTTCTGATGCTGCCTTGCTTGTTGATATAAGCTATTGCCGTAGCGCTGTCAGACTGGATGTGGACCAGACATTCCATGAGATGAGAGGAGCAATACCTCAGAGCATGAGCTCTAAGATGTTTATGGGAGGAAGGGTCTCCTCTTCCGACCAATGACCCTGAACGCTCAGGTGAACTAGGACTGCACCCCAGCCCATCAGGCTGATGTCCATCGTCACTATGTTCCAGTAAGGGATCACGAATGGCCTCCTCTTCATTAGGTTGGAGAGGTCCAACCACCAGTGAAGACTCATTTCCACGACTGAAGAAAGAGTCACTAGCTGATCCAAAAAGTCCATGTTCCCCTTGAAAACTTGGATCACAAAGAGCTGATGTTCCCTGGGATGGGCCACAGAACCTAAGGCCGAGAAAAATTAGGTTCTTGGAAAGAATCAGATTGGACTTGTCCATATTCAGGATCCAACAGTGTTGAAGGAGGATCTGAATGCATTCCTGAACCTGGCAGTCCAGTAGTTCCCTGGAAGGAGCCTTCAGGAGAGGATCATCCATGTAAGGTGTCACCTAAATCCCTTTGGTGCGCAGAAAGGCAATCAGAGCCCCTAAGACCCGATTGAACACCTGATGGGCCATGGAGAGCCCAAAGAACAGAGCCAAAAATGGGAAGTGTCCCATGTGGCAAGCGAATCTGAGGTACTTCTGACTGTCCAGATGAACAAGGATGTGCAGGTAAGCATCCTGCAGACCCAAAGAGGCCAAAAATTCCCCTGGATAAATCGCTGCAATGAACGAGAGTAAGGACTCGTTTGTAGTGAGTTTTGATCACAAACTAGTTGAGAGCCTTTAGCTCCAGAATGGGACTGCAGCCGGTTGGAATAAAAACAGTAACATATTTCTGGCTGGGGGACCTGTTCCAGGACTCCCTCATCCAAGACAGCCTGAATTTTTCTAGTTCCTGAGGTGAGCAAGAAGGGAAGAACCTGAAGGGAGGCAGGGATTTGAAGGGAATCCTGTAACCGTCTGAAACCACCTGTTATACTCACTGATCCGTAACAGAGACTGTCGAAACGCTCAAAAAGTGTTGCAGGTGACAACCCACAGGTGTGCGCAGACCAGGGTTTCAGCGAGTCATGCCAAAGGTGATTTGGTGGGTTTGGGCTTGGTGGAGGTGCGTTTAGACCTCCACTGCTGTTTGGACTTGGAGGAGGAGTGTGGTGCCTGAGGTATCGCCGGACTTGTCCTTTGCACTTCACCTTGGTGGGCATGAAAAAGACTGCGTCTCCGTGTCTGAAGACTGCGCTTAGGAAACAAGGGTAACAAGGTACTCTTTCCCCCAGTAGCTTCGCTAATGATGTTCTTCAATTCAGGATCAAATAGAGATGTACCATGAAAAGGAAAAGAAACCAGTGACTTTTTGGAGATCAGGTCAGCAGACCAAATCTTAAGCCATAGCGAGCACCTAGCAGCCACAGAGAAGGCAGAGGTCTTCACCTCACACCGAACAGCATCAAACAGGGTATCAGTAACAGTGCTGAGCCTCAGAAATATTAGCCAAAAGGTCAGCCTTAGTGTCACCCTTACGGACAGCGTCAGTCAGCTCCTCAGTCCAAACTGCAATGGCTCTATTAACCCATGCAGAAGCCAAGATAAGTAGCAATGATGCACCTATGGCCATGAATGCAGCCTTTAAAATAGCTTCAAGCTTCCTGTCAGTTAAGTCTTTGAGAGCTGAAGCATCCGCCACAGGTAATGCAGCGGGTTTACAAAGTCTGGAAATAGGGGCGTCCATCTTAGGAGGTGTAGCCCAATGAGCCAAGGTCACTTCAGATAAACACTTATAAGGGGTCTTTCACTCATCTAGTATAATCTGATCTAGAGTAGGATTATGCAGAAAAATGGTGCAAGACTTCTTTCGCCTTTGAAAGACCTCAGAAGTAGAATGAGGTTCTACAATGGCAGCAGGAATGTTTAAGGTTGCTAAAACCGCCTTAATGAGACCCCCAGCAGAGGGTTCAGGGTCAGCTTCAAAGGGGTCGCCATAAAATAGGGAAGAAGCCCCTTATGAACACACATCATCCTCTGTAGCTTCCAGCGATTCCTCCTCAGAGGAATCAGATAAGTCAGGAATGCCAGGGAACTTAAGGTCCACATACCTGAAGGAAAAGGGGGGTTCCAAGACTGAAGCAACCCTGAAGAGAAAGAGGAAACTGTGCTAAAGAGGACTTTAAGTCCTAGACCCAATATGTCTCTTGTTCATGGCTGGAAGGCCCTGGCGGAGAAGCAGGGGCCACAGCACATGAAGGGAATAAATGACCTGAATATTCTCTGGAAAGCCCTGTCTGGCATGAGGAGCAGTGTGTAATGGGGGTCAAAGACACCCCTGAATCCTTAGCCTTAGGCCTAGTCCCATGTCCCAACGGATTTGACATCTTAACAGGAGATATAGTGTCTAACAGTAAAACGAAGCACCATATACTGTGACCCAGATCAAAGAATCACCCCAGAAAAGGCTAAAATGCACTTATCTGGCAAGCAAAGGGTTAACCTGAGGAGGAGAAGAGAGACTCAAGCCCTGTGCAGGATACTCGTGCGAGGAGAAAAGAAAATGGTGACCAAACTGGGAGCCAATCAGAAAACAGCCAGCAAAATGGGCATTTATGTGAAATGCAGTTTTCCTCTCAGAGTCTCCAAAAACAGAACCCGAATCCCTCTGAGCCCCCCCAAGACACTGACAATGTGCATCGGAGTGTAGGGCAAAGGCAGACAAGAAGAATGAGCCGTCTCTCAACTTGGTGCATAGAGAGCTTGCAGAGATATGTCCCAAGGTGAACTGTCCCATAGAGATCAATGGAGCATTGAGTCTATGCACTAAAGCGTCCCTTAAAGGCGTGTAGTTTAAATAAAATGAAAAAAAGTAAAAGTGTGTAAAAAGTGCTAAACCACTTAGAGAACATCAAATAGAAAACACATAATCCAAGAGAAAAGTGACATAACACGTCCCCAATACAACATAGCATGGCAAGGAAGAGGTTAATTACCTCAGACAGCCCAAATGCTCCAAAGACTCAGAACAGAGGATATAATGAAACCCAACATGAATGCAGAAGTTATGAGGGAACTCTGGAAAGGCTGCTGTGAGGAGTGGAATGGTTGGACAAGTGGACCATGGCACTCAAACAGTTGCTCACCTTTTTTTGCAGGTCTTCTTTACTTCAGATTACCATTGAACGGAAGAAGCCTCGGAGAGACAACTTCTGAAGAAAGAAACAGGGGTTGCCAGATTCTCTCCCGGGGCTGTAAGGGTCCACAAACAGCTCCTGTTAACTGGGCAGTCCTGCAGGGGAAGTCAGTAATGGTAATCCTCCTAATAGGGGAATTTGGACACCCCATATCTAGAAGAAAATAATAAAATAACTAAAACTAAGCAAAACTGTTCCCCGCCTTCCTAAAAGGTCAGGAACAAATCTTAACTGGAAAGGGGAGAGGCTAGGTAGCCTGCTCTACAGCAGAGGGAGGCTCCACCCTGCATTTCTTTGAAGAACTGTTCCAGCCTATTGGAAGGGGCTGTCTCCTTCCCATGATACCTGTAAGCTATATTGGACAACAAAGAAAATTCCCCTGGAGTGCTCCAAGACTCATTTTGCAATAAGGTGTGCAATTTATTTCACAAAAAAAAACAAAAAACCCTCTTCCCATCTTTTGTAGACCGCTTACAATTATTGTAAGGCAATCATCATTTTAGGTTAACAAAGCAAGAAATATTAAAAGAATGATGGAGAGCTTAACTGAAATGTTTTTATATAGTGTTACCCTACACTCATCATGATTACTAATGTAAGGTTTCCCAGAATTTTTTATGAAATTTTAAAAATAGCATAATCATTGAATTAGAGTCACAAATACAGGAAAAACATACTAGACAGTGTTATGGGAACTTAGGTCCCACACTCTGAACATATACTTGTACTCAGGCATTACTTACTTTTATAGACAGGTGCAAGACTAGTGGATTTGCACTTATAACAAGCTTGTGGTTATTTTGCATTAAAATAAAGGCATAATTTAATGGCACAAAGCAAGCATCTGGATATTTAAACAACTCTAGGAAATGATCAATAGGCTTCTCGTGCATGAAGTAACTTCAGACAATAGTTACTTATTGGTGCATTACATACCATGACAAGATAATCTGGTCCAAGACGCATCTCCCACTTGGATTTTAGTGCATCGTTTTTTGGAGATAAGGGACCTAGAAAACAACAAGCTATTACTCTCTGTTTAGTGATCCCCAAACAAGAGGATTTTAGTCTTACCTGTTAAATCCTTTTCTCTTAGTCCATACAGGTTACTGGTAACTCTGGGTAGGTGATCCGCCCCTTTAATTGTAGGCAGGAACAATTCTAGAATTGTATGCAGGGGGTGGAGCCTACCTTCCCTCCTTGGCTGCAGCTAGCCAACCAGCTCCAGAAAGATTTGAGACATGGACTATTGACTAGATAGTAGAAGGGACAGAAGACTCCTGTGAGCATGACCCCAAAGGACCCCCACGGCCTGCCACAGGACAGCCAAGCATGGTCCCTTGACAGGGTGGGAGACCAGTAACCTGTATGGACTAAGAGAAAAGGATTTAACAGGTAAGACTAAAATCCTCTTTTCTCTGTCATCCAATACAGGTCACTGGTAACTTTGGGATGTCCAACCATTGACTTTCCCAGAGGCAGGAAGTAAGGAATGGATCAAGCGCAAGGCCCCCAAAGTCACCAGAGCAGACATGAACCATCAGATCAAAGACAGCCCAACAACTAATGAAGTGTCAACGGACACTGAACAGAGGTAACAACACCCCAAATGTTACACATAACACCAAACTAGAGCTAGAGGAAGCACCAAGAACCGAAGAAGATCCTAGACAGGCAAGACTGCCTCCAGGATTTTCCTCCCAAAGCTGGCATCAGCCAATGCCAGCACATCAACATGGTAGTGCTTTGAAAAGGTGTGCATAGACGACCAAGTGGCCACCTTGCACAACTGATCATGGAGGAATGATTCTTGTAGGCCCAAGAGGCCCCAACAGATCTCGTAGAATGAGCCATGACCCGAAAGGGAACAGGCTTCTTCCTCAGCTCATAAGCCTTACAAATGGTGGACTTGAGCCAGGACGCAATAGTCACTTTGGATGCAGGTCTTCCTGCCCGGGACCCTCAGGAATGACGAGCGGCACGTCAGAAAGCCTGATAGACTCAATGCGATGTACATAAAACCTGAGACAAAGCACCACGTCTAACAAGTGGTGATCCCTCTCCTTGTCAAAGGTAGGGTCAGGGCAGAAAGAAGGCACCACAATCTCCTGATTGATGTGGAACTCCGAAACCACCTTCAGGAGAAACTCCTGCGAAGTACTGCCTTGTCCTTGTGAAACACCAAATAGGGTGGTTTACAGGACAGAGCATGTCACTCCGTGACTCAGCGAACAGACACGATCACCAAGAGAAAAGCCATTTTCCACCTCAACAACTGTAGAGAAATAGTAGACAAACATTCAAATGGAGGGCGCTGAAGAATGCCCAAAACCAAGTTAAGATCCCACAGAGGAGCGGGATTCTTGAAGGCAGGACGAGCATGAGCAACACCCTGGAAGAAAACCTTGACATCAGGAAGGATGGCAATGCGTCTCTGAAAGAAAACAGAGAGATAAGAAGGATGAACCTTAAGGGGACTCAAGCTGAGGCCCTTATCCACACCGTCTTGAAAAAAGGCCAGGACCAAAGACAGATCAAATTCCTGAGAAAAGTCTTTGTCAGCACACCAAGATAGAAAGGTCGACCAGACACGATGGTAGATCTTGGAAGAAACGGGTTTGCGAGCACTGAGCATAGTAGCAACCACACCAGAAGAAAAACCTCTCTTCTTCAATATTGAGGATTCAATTTTCAAGCCGTCAAAGCTAGACGGAGAACATCCTCCTTCCACAGGTAACCCTGTAGAAGAAGATCCGGATGGCAAGGGAGCCGGAATAGCTCCACCACTGATAGATCCAGGAGCTCCAGGAACCAAGCTTGGCGAGACCAGTACAGAGCAATCAGAATGACTGGACAGCTTTCCAGTCGCAATTTCCATAACACCCTGTGCAACATTGGGAGGAGAAGAAAGATGCAGGCCAGAGGAAATAACCAAGGAATGCACATTGCATCCACCGCCAGGGCTAGAGAGTCCCTCCACCGAGAGCAGAACCTCGGGACCTTCCTGTTGTGTCTTGTCGCCATCAGGTCGATGGCCATCAGGTCGATGAACAATGAGGGTGAACACCACTGGGTGCAGGTTCCACTCTCCTCTGTCCACTGTGTGTCGACTGAGGAAGTCTGCCACGATGTTGTCTATGTTAGGAATGTGCACTGCAGATATGGCAGGAATGTGTTCTTCTGCCCAGGACAAAATAGCCTTGACCTCTAACCAAGTGTCAAGACTTCTTGTTCCGCCCTGCTTGTCGATGTAAGCCACGGCCGTGGCGTTCTTGGACTGTACCCGGACTGGACAGTCTTCCAGCTGAGATGTCCAATGACGAAGGGCATGAAATATCGCCCGAAGCACCAACACGTTGATGGGAAGGAGGGATTCCTCAGGAGACCACCGACCCTGAGCACTCAGGCGACCCAGGACCGCTCCCCAGCTGGACAGGCTGGCATTCGTCGTCACCGTTGTCCAGAAGGATACTAGGAAGGACTTGCCTTTCAGCAGATTGGAGAGGTCAAACCACCAAGACAAACTCAGTTCCACATGAAGAGGGAGGGACACTGACATCTTCAGAAGGTCCGGCTGACTCCTGCACACCTGGATCACGAACCTCTGGAGTTCCCTGTTGTGCACCATAGCAAACGGAACCGCTTCTATGGTGCAGATGAATTTCCCCACTAGAGAGGACAGCTTCTTCGCTGGAAATGGATCTTGAGCCACAACTGCAGAAACCCTTTGGGCGATCTGGTGAGCTACCTCGTCCGTGAGAAATACCACGCTCTTCTGAGTGTTGAAGAGAAGGCCCAGGAAGACCAGATGCTGGGATGGGACAAGATCTGACTTGTCATTGTTGATGATCCACGCATGATGGGTGAGAGCGTGAATGCATTGCTGAAACTGCTGATGAAGAAGTTCCGCAGATGGGGCTTTCAGAAGCAGTTCGTCCATGTATGGAGTAACTCTGATGCCGTCCCAATGCAGAACGGACACTAAGGCTCCCATGGACACAGTTGAAAACTTGAGGAGCTGTAATCAGACCAAATGGAAGAGTTGAAAACTGAAAATGTCCTCGGTCACAGGCAAATCTGAGATACTGCCGGCTCTCTGGATGAATGGCGATGTGTAAATACGCGTCCTGAAGATCCAGAGATGCAAGGAATTCCCCTGAGGACATAGCAGCAATCACCGCCTGTAAAGACTCCTTGTGATAACGAGTCCGGATCACAAAGGAATTGAGATCCTTCAAATCCAAAATGGGGCAACAACCACTGTCCTTTTTGGAGACCACAAAGAGGTTTGAGTAAAAACCCATGCCTCTGTCCTGAACTGGAACTGGCTCTAAAACAGCCGGCGTTTCTCCGCTCCCTGAGGCGTATGAGAAGGAAAGAAGCGAAAGGGAGGAAGAGAGACAAAAGGGATCCTGTACCCTTCCGACACCACCTGTAAAACCCACGAGTCCGCCACTGAATCCTCCCAGATGCTGTGGTAGTGACGCAGACGACCACCCACAGCAGAGTGGGGACCTGGATTTGGCGAGTCATGGAAGCCTTGGGCTTGGAGGAGACCTTGGGCTTCCATTGCTGTTTGGGCTTGGAGGAGGCACGCGGAGCTGATGTAACTGTCTGGTTCACCAGACGTGTCTCATTCTGAAAGGAACTAAAATGCCTATTACCCTTAAGCGGCGTTTTCTTCCTGGGAACCAAGGGTAGAAGGGTACTGTTACCCCCTGTGGCCTCACTGATTAGATCTTTAAGATCTGGTCCAAACAAGGAAGTACCTTGAAAAGATAAGGAGAGCAATGTTTTCTAAGAAGCAATGTCAGCAGACCAGATCTTGACCCAAAGAGCCTGTCTGGCAACCACAGATATGGTGGAAACCCTAGCCACCAAACGGATAGCATCAAATAAGGCAGCAGAAACATAGTGCTGTGCCTCAGAAATGTTGGCAAGGAGGCGCAACATAGCCGAAGTAGGAGCACCCTGACAGACAGCCAGGGCGAGTTGTTCAGTCCAGACCGCAATGGCCCGGTTTACCCATGCTGCAGCGAATGTGAATGCATGGCAGAACCAGCAGTGGCAAAAATGGACTTGAGGGAGACCTCGAGTTTCTTGTCAGTTCAGTCCTTCAGAGCGGACGCATCAGAAGCTGGTAAGGCATTAGACTTAGATAGCCTGGAGATAGGAGCATCCACTTTGGGAGGATGAACCCACTGAGCAAGCACCGCCTCAGTCAAGGGGTACAGCTTGGCAAATTTCTTGGACACAGAAGGTTTCCTGTCTGGGGATTTCCACTCTTCGGACACAATGCAGTCAAGAGTAGGGTTAGGTGGAAAACAAGTAAGGGTCTTTTTAGGCTCCTGAAACACATCAGAGGAGTCAGAAGGAACCTCCTGAACTAAGGGAATGTTAAGGGTATTCAAAACAGCCCTGATCAGGCCCTCAGTCGAAGGCTCTGGATCACCCTCAAAAGGATCCCCAAAAAACTGCGAGGAGCCCATAGCAGAACATTCCTCAACATCTGAATCCACCAGCAGTTCCTACTCAGAGGAATCTGATACGTCAGGTACTCCCTGAGGTTTTGGCAGGGAAGACTTGAAAGAGGAGGGGGTCTGCCAAGAATGGAAGACCCCCTGTAACTGGGATAGAAAGAGTTGCAATGTAGACCTAAGGTCCCTGGTAGCAGCCTTGAACTCTTGCACCCAAACTGGCTCTAATGCATGGCTGGAGGTCCCTGGGAGACATTCAGGGACATCAGAACATGCTGGGCATAAATGACCTGAGAATTCTCTAGGTAACCCTGACTGACAGGCAGAGCAATGCGCAATTGGGGATACAGAGACCCCAGCATCCTTAGTCTTAGGTCTGGCCCCAAGCTCCAATGGTATAGACATTCTCACTGTGTCAAGCAACCTTACAGTATAAGAAATCAACCCAGAAATCGCTAAAAAAACACTTATCTGGCAGGCGAAGCGTTAATCTGCAGAGGAGAAGGAGAGTCCAAGACCTGCATAGGATACTCGTTCTGGAAATGGCACAAAATGGCTGCCGCGGCAGGAGCCAATCATAAACGAGCGTGTGAAGCAAGCGCTAAAGGGAAATGTAGTTTTCCCAGAAAAAGTACCCAAACAGTGCCCGAAGCCTGCAAGGGCAAACAAGAAAAATGAGCCATCTCTGAAGTTGCTAGGTCAATCGGTTGCAGAGATATGTCCCAAACTGTACGGTCCCATAGGAGTGAATGGAGCAATGGCGCCTATGCGGTAAAGCGTGCCTTTAACTCAAATTTTACAAAATTGAAACTGTAAAATAAAAATGCATGAAACATCACTAAAACATGTTAGGATACCCAAAAAACACTGAACCAGTAGGAAAAGTGTCAGAAAACCCCCCAAAACATACAAAACCAGCAGCTAAAGGGTTAAAGTACCACATAAACCTGCTCCAAACACCCAACAGACATACAGATATACCCAATTAGTGCAGGAGTGTGCAATTGGAACTCCAAGGGAAAACCCCTGTGTGGAGGGGCACTGTGGGACATGTGTACCTGCAGCACTCAAGGGGTTGCTCACCTTTCCTGCAGATCTGTCTTCAGACTGCCATGTATTAAGAAGTATCATCAGTGGGCAACTCCTGAGGAAAGAACTTGAACTCAAGATTTTCCGCCCAGGGCTTAAGGTCCACAAAAAGCACCTGGATACTGAGCTAGCCACATCTAAGGGCATTGTCAGTTATGGTAATCCACCTAACGGTGGTATTCCATTTCTAACAGAAAAATAAAAAAGTTTCTAAAACTATAGCAGAACTGTTCTCTTGCCTTGTGTCTTCACCAAGAAACAAATATTTCTGGAGCTGGTTGGCTTGGTGCAGTCAAAAAGGGAAGGTAGGCTCCACCAATTCTAGAATTGTTCCTGCCTACAATTAAAGGGGCGGATTGCCTACCCAGAGTTACCAGTAACCTGTATTGGATGACAGAGAAAACATATTATCCCGTGCATCTCAAATATAACCTATAAGGACATTCTGCATTAAGAAACAACACAGAGAGAAAATATAATTTAACCTACATAAATTATGATACAATATGTTATTTATGCTATTGAAAGTCAACTGAAGCAACCCTTGATTGTACTACAATGATTATTTTTACTTTATGAAGATTCTATACAAGAAACACCATGCAATATTTGTGTCTCAAACATCATATACCCAAAATTATCATCAGTGACATTCTGAGGCCTTTAAAGCTTGATATAGTGTTGCAGTCAGATCTCCCATAGGATGGCACAGTAAAAATAATCAAAGTGTTGCGCTTTTCTTGCATCAACTGGGTAAGAGGGAATGGTGATTATCACTTTCTATGCATTTTTGACCTGCAGAAATTCTGATGCAGACAATCAGTGCCTTTAATTTGTTTGAGTAGCAACTTCTGCAAGAATTTGCAGCTGTGGCATGCCTCACCATTGGCTTTTGTACTCCAAATCACCATAACACCCTGTGTTAATTATTATTTTTTTATTTACTGCATTTTAAAAACAAAAAGTACATCACAAATCCTTAATAAGCAAAAAAACTGTACTGTTTGCTGCAAAAGCAGACGTTCAACTTCATTTAGATGTGACAAAAAAAATGTTCTGGTGTGATTTAAATGATCATCACTTTACAGCTGCACTACCCTTTGGGAAATAAACACCTGACAAGCCATCATTGTTATCAAGGGACCATATCAGTACAATGCAATCGCAGACATTATTTATACATTTGGCAGGTATAAAGACTTGTCTGGTTTAATTAGGCCAGTGAGTAACTTGAGCTCTGATATAAGCTCTAGTTCTAAACCAGTCTTCCGTGGGAGCTCAGCTATCTTGACATTTATATCTTTTGAGCTTTCTTACATGACTGTAATACTGCCTTAGATGCATAAGTAAGACAATTTGACAGAGCTAGATGGCATAGAATGACTGGCTGTCCTGCATTTGACCTCAGTCAGAAGCTTAGTACAGATATAATGTTCCTACTTAAGTAATATTTAACTTATAAACGCTTGAGTGCTATTTGCTGTTTTAGCAAACAGTGGGATAAAAGATTTGATCAGTTTTTTAAACTATAATATTGTCACATAACAAAGGCACTAACAGGATGCTCATTCATTTTGACACAGCCCATCTGTACAAGCTCTCACAACTAAATCATTTACATGTAAACACATAATGCACACTGACAGTCTGTCATACATTTATTCTGTAAAATATGAAACAAAAGGTTGGAAATAACATTTTGTAGAACAAATTACTACCATTGTTTGGAGCCAGTGGTCCAAGGTTAGTGGGTGTTTCCTTGGGAAGACGGAACAGTGAAGTGCATCACAAATTGGGTAAGATCTGCATTATTATTGTTATTCAAACATTTTTTTCAAATGGGGAAAAGATCACAAGAAATGTTAGAGCTCTGTTGAAGAAAGTGCAATCTTGTTCTTCAGGGCAAAGCTTATTAATTTGCCATTTTTAGTTATGTCAAGTATCTTCTTGACCCCTGCACTTTTCAGATGAGAACAGATCCATCTAAAGTGCCTGGGATGAACTGCGAGTTTCCAGACATTGGCATCATTAGAGAAAGAGAATATAAAAGATCAGAAACTACAGAGTCAGCCGGATCCAGGACCCCTAAATGAAGTCTAATGGTAGTTGGAGTGGGGGCAGAGAGGTTTCCTTCTTCCTTACGAGTGCTAAAGCAGACTAGACACATAGAGAAAGGTTGTGTTTCTTTATATCTGCTCAACACTTGGAACCCAATGGAGACCACCAGTCTCTGACTTAGGTACTGCCATCCCTCCCCTACTTTTGGGAAGCATCAGAAGATTCCAAGTAAGCCTCTTTTTCTTCACTTGACAAAATAAAAAATAATAATTTTGAGAGTTCTTTAAGACCAAGCCTAGAATCTTCACAGTTAATGTTTGAAAGTGCTATAATAAGTGGAAGGATGTCCATCTTAACCAATGCTATTCTCCCCACTCAAGAAACACCACATTATTTCCAGTGTAAGAAATCTTTACATAGGGACTGGAACCGAGAGGGGATATTTGCTTGGTATAAAGAGGAATAATTGGATATCATATTGACCCCCAAATATTGGATGTATGACTCCTTCAAAGAAAAATAAAAGTCAGCATTCTACCTCCCCAGGATTCAGTCCTTCTTCTGATTTAGCAGCATTTATCTTATAACCAGAGAGTGAATTAAAGCTCTGCAAAACCGCAAAGAGATTGGGTTACCACATATACATTTAGAGAAATGTTCCTGCCTACTTAAAGGAGCGGATCGCCTCCCTGAGTTACCAGTAACCTGTACTGGACGACAGAGAAAGACAAATAATACAAATGCATGATAATAAAATGTACACTGTTAACACAGCTCAAAAGACAACACCGGGATAGTAGCAAATCAAGTCTCTGTATTCCATTTGGTTACTTATATTTGTGGCTGATTCTTTCCTTTTACTGGTGCCATTTCCAATTGTTTCTGTGTCTAAAATATATACACAAATATACATATACACACACATAAGCACCCGTACACCCATATACATGTATGTAGAAACATTCACACCATTGTACACACAAATACATTTATACATGATTACAAGTACACATAATCACAAGTATAAATATACAAATATGGGAGTTCCTCACAGAACCTGCAAATCCAAATAATACCACTAAGACAAATCTGCGGAAATATCCAGTGACTCATTTAAACCCAGTGGTTCAAGGGTAGACATGATCCAAAAAGACTTCCTATTGATTAAAATTTGGAGACTTGATATGCTCAATTGGCGTTATCGTAAAACCACTGGGATCCTCCTCATGACAAAGTTCAAAGGGCCTAGAAACACCATGGGCCAAAAAAACATTTAAAATATTCCTTTAACGATGGCTTAGACATTGAGAGGTCTGGCCATCATATTGATCACCACACTTACAGGTTAGGAGGTAAATGACATAACTTGTCACAATTCATAAAATCTCAGAAGTGAGACATGAAGTAAACGGCCATATGTGACATCTAACCCCCCCCCCCCCCGAACACGGATATGATGTTTTCAGTTTTAACAATGAACTGGAGCTTGAATGTGAAGACGCAGACAAACCTTCACTACAATAGTTTAAAATAGCGCATTGCATAGGTGTTAGAGAAATGTAGAACCCGTACAACAGGAAAAAACAGAGAAGAGCGCCAATGTCTTAAAATAAAATAAAGATCTATTTATTGAAAACACATATACTGCAAAGAGGGTACCCTCATAAAACAGGTATAAAAAAGTTTAGTAACAAAACACTGTAAAAAATACAATACTAAATGGACATATGGTCTGTTTCTATAAACTCATAGTCCATCTAATGCTGTTATATCCACAAGATAGGTACAAAGTCAACGACCAGTATTGTCTACCCTTAGGAAGTGTCAGTGCGTACACCAAACGTGTTGGAAAGTTGTTTAAGACCTACATTTACTTCATTTATGCTGGTTATCATCCAGTCTACCTAAATAAACAGTGAGCTGGTCACTCAAATAGCGTTGTTTGTTGAACTACACACAAACAAGCCAAGATACCATATTTATCCAGATAGTTGGGAGGTATTACCCCTGCCCGCCAGATTGAAAGAACTATTTTCCAGGCTGAGAAATCCACTACCGCTGTTGAACTACTGCATTTATGCCGCTCTTTCAAGTAAAAAAGTAAAAAGGTCAAATAATCCTGCCTGCCAGAATGATCAACCAGCCTGAGGATTCATAATTACAGATGGGAGATCATCACATATAGACCATCACTCTTTTACCTGCCCGCTTAAGAGGATCCTCACTGCTGGAAAGAAAATTAGTTTATATAAACAAGCGGTAATATTTTTGAGAAGGACGGGAGTGGACATTGACATCTGGTAAGGCCATGATTCCCAGCATTTATTTATTCATCTCCATCACCAGTAACATTCCATTGAACCAGCTATTGTTATCTTGGATATCTCAGCATTACACTACAAGCAATTGTACATTGAACCAGTTACTGTGACTTTGTATCTATCTTGTGGATAGTCCAGCATTAGATGGACTATGAGTTTATAGGTACAGATAATATGTCCTTTTAGCATTGTATTTTACACTGTGTTTTGTTACTAAACACTTTTTTATCTGTTTTAGGAGGGTACCCTCTTTGCAGAATATGTGTTTTCAATAAATAGATCCTTATATTATTTTATTTTAAGACATTGGGGCTGTTTTTACCCATGGTACAGGTTCTACACTTCTCTAACGCTAGTTTTGTTTGGTGGATTGCACGCATTCACCTTTCAGAGAATAATAGCACCAATCTCATCTCATTTTATTTTATTTTCAATATCGCATTATTGTTATCTACATCTTCCTCTTTCTTTCTACTTATTAGTTTATTTTATCCCCAGGTGATAGAGCGCGCAGCCTATTTCTCTTCGATTAGGGGGAATTTGTCTATCTACATTGTATAGGTGTAGTAGACTTCTCAAGAAAACGTTTGGAGACTGGGAGCCAAAATATTTTTTAAAGTGAAAGCTCTTCTATATACGACTCTAGGTACATCTGAGACAGAACCCATTAACCCCTAGAGTGCCAGGTGGGTACAAAGGAAGAACATGGACAGCAGTTCCTGCTGTGCCATGTTCTTTCATTGTACGAGTGAAATGTGATCACTGCATAAGCCAGTATAAGCGGCATCCAGTGACCACATAAAAAAAAACAAAAAAACACACAGAATTAAATCCACTTATATGTAGCCTCAATAGAAAGGAGAGGGAAGCTTTGAAAGATCTGGAAAATAAAAATTGAACCAGCAGATATGGAGTGTTGGGGGTACTGTTCTGATGGACAAAGGAAAGTATATTCAGGAAATGATGAGACAGGGAGGTGATAACACTTACACAACCTAAAGACCCAACTAATGTTTTTAAAATGAACTTTCCAATTTGTTATTGGAAGACAAACTGGAATTATGAATGAAAAAGAATTTGATTATTCAATGTTCAACACCCTAAAAATCTAGTATTCTACATTCTTCCAAAAATTCATAAGGATTTGGAGAACCCAGGGAGACCTATTGTTGATGGGTTTAAGTTCATAACAACGAAGCTGTCCCTTTATGTGGATAGTTTTTAGCAGAGTTTGGTGGTTAATTTACCATCACATTTAAAGGACACTGAAGACACGATTTAAATTGTGGCAACAAGATAATTTTTTTAGTAACCAGTGATGTTACGTATTTATATATACATTAATAAAGTACAAACTGCATATACAATCAGTGGAAAAAATGTTAACTGATAAGGGTGATATACTGCAGGAACAAATTAAGTTTTTAATCAAGTGTATTAATTGTATATGAGCAAAAAACTACTTCTGGTTGGAAGGAGATTTTAATTTACAAAAATTTGGCACGTCTACAGGCAGTACATTTGCTCCCAGCTATGCAAACTTTTTTATGGGAGCCAGGGAGCAAGAATGTATTGATGATCATAATATAAATAAAAAGAGGTTAATATTGTGGAAACACTATATCGATGACAGTGTCTCTGGAAAGGCAAGGAGACCTCATTGATTCAGTTTCTTACATATATTAACAACAATTCATAAGGATTACAGCTTATATCAACTTATGGCAAAATATTGAATTTTTGGATCTGAAAATTTATGATGAAGTAATTATAAGAAACTGACAGATAGCAATAGCTTTATTATGCCATACAGTTGCCATTATAGATCATGGATATGAGACATATGGACGCATGAGAAGAAACTGAACTGATAAAATATATGAACAACAAATAAATAAAATGGAATTTTGGTTTACAAAAAGGGATATGACCAAAAAAGTCTTGAGAAGGCTAGGTTAGACACCACGTCAAAAAGCAGAGGAAGTTTTCTCACTATCTAACAAAAGAACAATGATTTTAGGAAAATCTCCTTTGCTGCTATATATAGCAGTGATCATATAGAAATTAATAAGACTTTAAATACATATTGGTTATTAAAAGAAAGATCTTAAAAACATCCTTCCAAATAAACCATATATAGTATACAAAAAATCTAATATTAAATGAAAACTAGTTCCTAGTTTTGTAAACTATAGAAAACCAAACGTCGCTTTCTTTAAGAATGAACTTAAAAGGATTTTATAAATGTGGGAAGTGTGTACTGTGTAAATCCAGTAAGAATTAAAGATGGAATACATTTGAATTCTGCTTGAATCAAACTAGTGAAAAATTAAAAATTCAGTAATTTATTAAATGTAAAACTAAATATGTGGCGTATTTGATTGAATGCCCCTATGGCAAACAATACATAGGAAACGATTAGATCAACGAATGTCCGAATGGGAGAACATATTCGGAATATTAAAAAAGGTATTCTTACAGTGTCTGAACATTTTAAAAATTGCCACAATAGGGATTCTAGTGGTTTTAAATTTATGGCTATTGATAAAGTTGAACCACACTGGAGAGGTGATGATACATGCAATAAAATATCCAGAACAGAGACCTTCTGGATTTATAAACCAAAAACACTAAATCCACAAGTTATGATTATTACAATAGATTTTAATTGTTGCTTTTTTTAATAATTGTTTTAGGCAGATAGAGAGCTTGAGTTTATATCTGTGAATTTCAGTAATGTCTTATTTATACAGTGCAGCAATATTTTGTTTACAAGTTGAGTAGGAACGGCTACATTCAATGATTACGTCAAGGAAGTATATTATTGCATGAAACAAATTGGGAAAGTAGGGTCTTTGGTGTACTGTTGTGTGGTGGTGGTGCTTTGGGTCAGGCTAGGAATGTTTGGCCAGTGCAGTTTTACATGGCGTTGTATCTCTATGTGTTAATAAATAGTAACATTTTATGAATCACCCTTTTGTATAATATATCCCCCCTCCAGAACAATAAAGTGTGTTGGACACATTCTGAAGGAATAATGTGCACAACACGGGACATTTTAACCCTCTGAGTGCCAGAGGAGTATCTAACGCATTGCAAAGCAACTAAAACTGTGAAAGGAGTGCCTGTTTCTCCAGAATCTTCTCCATAGGATGATAGAGAAAAAGTATTTATCATGAGGTATAAAATAGTATAAAATCTCATATTTATGTTACCGATTCGTAGTTCATTTTTATAGTTATCCACTTGCTCTTGGTTTCTTTCATTATCAGGACTTTTTTCTATTTCATCCTCTGGTTGAACAGCAGGTAACTGGAATCCTGGCATGCTTGGCATATCTGTACCAAAAAATAAAAGTTAGTGAAATGTCTTTTACCACTTTATCACCACTACTCCCACCTCTCTGGAAATAGCACTAATTTTTACACAGGCTTTCTTTTTCAGCCTCGTGCAAGAGCTTAGGATGCCCGTGACAAATTAATTTTCTATTGGCTGAGAGGTCAAATCAGCCAATACTGATCATCAGTCACCTCTACAGCGGTAACAGTACAATCTCTAGACTACAAGAGTAAAAATGAAACTTTTAATGGCTAACTGATTGGCTCTAGGATGCAAGCATTAAAGACAACTAGGTCTCTTCTTCAGGCAAAACAAGAATGAAGAGTGAATTCACAATAAATTACTTTAAAACTCATGCACAGTGGGTTTTTTTTGTTTTTATAAATTCAATTTTTATTGATTTTGCAAAATCCAGGAAAAGAGAAAAGAAAAATGAGGGGGTACAAGGAGAATAAAAGACAAGTCTCTTGGCTAAGAGACTAAGATTAACCATAATGCAGTCCCACTCCTCGGGGTCCAGTGTCTTGCCAAGATCAGCTTCCCAAAGGGGCTGATAAGGAGGAGGGTGAGGATAAGTCGTAGCTAAGAAAAAAGTTTGGAGAGGTTTCCTTCCTATGAAGAACAATAGAACATAAGTGTTCAAAGAGGTTGTAAGACGGAGGAGGAGGAAGATTTAAAATAGGAAGCGACAAAGTTTCATACCTGAAGGAAGCAAAAAAACTCAATGGAAGGAGCAAGATATTTCTCACTAAACTGGTCCCAGGAGAGAAGAGTGGTCCCAAGATACAAATCAGACACTCGAGTTATGCAGAGTCCCACCACCACTGAAAATATAGCGGACGAAGACCAGGGGGGAAGGCCACATTATGAAATAGTGGACACATTTTGGATATAGGGGCCTCGAAGGCGATCCGCTAGGTGGCATTTCCACATAAAGCCAAGGTATGAAACAAGGACAGACTGCCAGCAAAAGAGCCAAGTGGTTGAGGAGGAAGCCACAACAGATCGGCAGCTGGAGAGGAATTGTTGAGGTCCACCTCCAAAGCGACCCAACGTGAAACATTAAAGGTAAGGTGAAGCTGAGTAACCTTAGCTAATTTAGTGGGTTTATAATAAGACCAGATGCAGGTCTGACAAGCAACCCGCCAATTTGTGAGTCGCGATTTAAGAATAGGTTTCCTCGAAGCCCAGATAAACCAGAAGATACGTCTTTGAAGTGCCTGGATGCCTTTACGAATCGGAAGAATTGTTAAAGAGTGAAAAATGTATAGAAGCCTGGGTAACAAAGTCATCTTGACTGCATAAATCCTAACAAACCAGGAAATATGACAAGAATCCCACTTCGTCAGGTCAGCATGAAGCGGTCTAAGTAAGGGTACATAGTTCGCCTCATATAAAGGTGACAGAGTCGGTAAGATGAATGCCCATAGAAGGCAAAGAAGCAGTACTGCACTTAAAGTCGAAGTTGATAGCTAGTTGCTTCTGCATAGGCAATGGCAGAGAGACATTAAGGGCTTCACACTTGGAATGGTTAATACGGAACCCAGAGAAGGAGAAAGTGGATAGCAAAGAGCAGAGATATGGCAAGGCCGTCTTGGAGATGTAAGGGTGAGCAGAATATCATCTGCAAATAGACTCAGTTTATAATCCTCAGAGCCTACCCTGAGCCCCCGAATATTTGGGGACTCCCGAATCACACATGCCAAAGGCTCAATGCAGAGCGCAAATAAAAGAGGGGAAAATGGGCAGCCCTGATGAATACCATTTCAGATACTAAAGCACTCAGATGTATGGCACGGGACTGCTACCACAGACGATGGGTCAGTTTAGAGGGCCCGGATGCCACTAAGAATGGGACCCTCAAAGCCAAAAGTGCTTAAGTTTGCCCATAAATAGTCCCAATCCACGAGGTCTAAGGCCTTTTCGGCACCTAGTGATAACAGCATAGTGGGAACAGAACGATCCCTAGCTACTTGGGTCAAGTTAAGAACTTGTTGATTATCTGGTGCTTCCCTGCCCATGATGGAGCCGACCTGATCTGGATGTATTAGGGACATCAAAAGCCGAGGTGCCAGAACTTTCGAGAAAAGTTTAATGTCAAAGTTGATGAAAGATCTGCCGATAACTAGCACAAGAGGTAAGATCCTTTCCTTCTTTTCGGATGACCAAAATCTTGGCCGATAATATCTTGGATGGCGACGAGGTCCCTTGTAAAAAAAATAATTAAACAGCGCAGTCAGGTGGGGGAGGAGGGACATTTGAAAAGCCTTGTAGTACGACGCTGTGTACCCATCAGGACCAGGCGTTTTCAAGGTTTGCGTCGCAGCTACTTCATCAATTAAAATGGCCACATTTAGAGACAGAAGGTCATCCTGTGATAGGCGAGGTAGATGACAAGTAGCCAAAAAAGCCTGCAAACAGGTCTGTAGAAGTCTGGAGTGGGATACCTTATGGCCATCATAGAGAGATGAGGAAAAAGAGGCAAAAGCTGAGGCAATCTGTAACATATTGAAAGATAAGGATCCCGAGCGGAGCGAAATTGCCCGAACAGTACGAAATTTAATTTGCTGCCAGAGTTTGGATGCGAGCAAAGCATCAGGTTTGTCACATTTTTCAAAGCAGAGCTGGTGAGTTCATTATAACGCTTGTAACACATCCCTGGAGAGCAACAAGTTCAGCTCACCTCTCAGGTTAGTAATGCGAAGAAGGTTAGAGGCGGTAGGATCGCGTTTGTGGGACAACTCTGCAGCATGTAAGAGAGCGGAAAGTCTATCATTTTCTTCACATCTAAAGCGCTTCAGACGAGAAGCAGTGGCAATAAGCCGACCCCGCGTGACAGCTTTGTGCTCTGTCCACAGAGTCCCCATGGATATATCAGGAGAGGAATTAATGGTAAAATATTCATCTAGAGAGAGAGAGACAAGTCAGACTTTATTGCGGGATTGAGCAGAAGGGAGTAATTAAACTGCTAAGAGGGTGAAGCAGGGGCATGGAAAATATCAGGAAAAGAACAATACATTATGGCATGGTCAGACCAAGTATCACGGTATCACGGTGCACGTGTACATTGCGACATTTTGACACTAGTAGCCTGATGCTTTCCTATTGGCTAAGTGTTATGGCTCCACCCAGTGGTAGCCTTTAAGTACTGTGATCTGTCATTGTTATAGGGCCCTTTCGTGGTGTTCCGTTGCTTAGTGCCTTGCTGCCATGATTTGTGTGATTTCCTGTGTATGACCCAGTTCGCTTGACTACTCTCTATCAGTTTCTGTTCCTGCTCTGTGTACTGACTCGGCCTGGCTGACGTTCCTGGTCCTGCTCCGTGTATCAACTTGGATTGGCTGACGTTCCTGCTCCGTGTACCGACCCGGCCTGGCTGATGTTCCTGCTCCGTGTATCAACTTGGATTTGCTGATGTTCCTGCTCTGTGTTGACCGTTGTGGAGTCCGTTGCTCTGCCCTTATTCCTGTAGAGAGTTGCCTCAGTGCTCTATCTCCGGTGTACTAGCCCAGTCGGTTGCTGTACATACTGCACTACCATTCTGTACTGCGACCCACTAGTGCCTTGCTGCCTCCTTACTACATACCCCGGGTTGTTGCTCAGCTTGTTGATCCATATACACTTGGCTTGTCCCATTGTCACTGGGGTTGGTCTCACGGGCACCTCAGTTAGTCTCCGCTCCTGTTCTGTCATTCCACAAGCCAAGCGACTGTTCAGGGCCTTCCGTTTATACACCTGAGTAGGAGCTTTATTGTGGCACTATTACGCTGGCTTGTCATTCCACCATTAGTAGGTTGATCTCTGGGCGCCTCTATCGGCTCAGTCACCTGGCAGTTGCAAACAAGCCGTGCGTATACCCGGTACCGTTACCGTGGGTCACAGTTGGAGTATATTCAGGGCGTTCCATGATTCCTCCGGTTGCAGTATCACTATAGTCTGTGTTACCTCCTGGGCCTCGAGCAACTATCCTGGGCTAGTCGCCATTTTTGCACTTATCAGCATTTGAGTGCTTCCTGGGCCTCGCTATTAGGGCCTCCCAGTCTCCTGGCCTAATAGCATTAACCATTTGTGTCTCACAGAATCACACGAACTGTTCCCGACCTGTGTCAGTATATTTACTACGTGTTATTTGTATACTGGACCCATGTGGGAAAATGTAATTTATTTACCTGTCCTGTGTCAGTTCTGTTGTTCCATTACTGGACCCGTGAGGGTTAATTCAGTTTGTTTATTCAATAACTGTGTTTTACCAAATTGCCTGCCTCTGAGTGTACTGAAAACTGTTACACACGGTGCCTGTGATTGCCTCCAGTGGGTAATTGCTGTAACAGCGACATTGTTACTTCCTGGCTGTCGCTCTATGCAAGTCGTTGTTCTTATAGGTCACTGTGGTTGTGATGTCATCTCTCCGCCCACCTGCCAGGCCTTTTAAACCTCAGCTTGTCCTATTACCTGTGCCCTTTCGTGGTGTACCTGAGCGTAGTGCTGTGTTGGTCTATTGCTGTTCCTGTGTATTACTCTGGCTATATCTGACTACCCGAGCCGGCTCTAAATCCTAGCTCTGACCACTCTCCCTGTGTTGCGTTCCACTACTACTGCTAGCCTTGGCTACCCAGCCGGCTACTGTATCCTTGTTGTTTGGGCCTACCTTACCGTGCTCGCTACCCCGTTAGCAGTGCTTGTCGGTCAGTCCGTGTCACTGACCTTCCATGATCTGTCCAGTCTGGGTGCTTTTTTCAGTCAGTCCGCGTCACTGATCCCCTGTGTTCTGTCCGGTCCCAGTGTTTCCTCACCTAGCCTACTAGGTGCCGTTTTGCCTTGCATAGGTATACCCTAGAGGTAGGGTATAGTTGTGCTACGAGTCACCTGCTTGGTGTGACTATGGAAGTGCCGTACACTGCCCCTCTATCCTGCTGCGAAGGTTACCTAGGGCCGTTCGGTTACTGCTACACCTGCCTTATGAAGGGTTGAGGAAGTGTCTTGCACTGTCCTCACACCTGGCCTCGAGAAGGTGGTGAAGTTAGTCGCTACTGTGTTGCTCCAGAGTTCTGGGATACTCGTTCAAGTTGCCTGGGTACTCTAGCGTTAGAGTACAGATGAGAGTTACCACACTTGCCTAGTGAAGGGTGAAGAACGTGTGTACTGTTCTTCCCTGGTCTCGTGGGAGTGTACTATTCTTTACTGCCACTGTTTATGAAGTTTATTTTAAATTTTATCTGTACTTGTCAAGTGTCGTTATTTCCTAGTCACTCTGTGACACCAAGTTAGGTCGTGAATCATAGCCTAGCACAAACCATCGGTAAGGAAGTGGTTGGTAAAGTTATAGTCAAGCCCGAGGAGTGGAAGTGCATCTGGTAACACCTTTCCAAGTATTTCGTAATAGCAGATAAATGAAAATGTGTTTCATGCAAAAAGATAATGTTGGCTCAGAGTGAAATATAGTTTATCATGGCCATCCTGCCTTTGTCCGGGGCATTCAGGCCCTTAACATTGTGACACACAACTTTAAGAGCAGCAACAGAGGATGAAGGGCAGTTCAAATCCTCCGGTAGGGAACCATCTTGGGACCCAGGTGAAGCCATAAAGAAAATGGGAGGCACAGACACAAAAGCAGTGGGGAGAGGGGAAAAGAAAAAAAAAAAAGCCTAAGAGGAGCAAGAAACAAGAGAGAGGGCAAGAAAAACAGAAAACAAAAAGACCTCAGGAGAAGAAAAACAAAGGGAACAAGAGAAAGGGAAATAACAGGGATAGGATAGAGATCACAAGGGAGGGGGCAATCTAAAAGTGGCAAAGTGATCATGCACTCGGACCACCGGGAGGAAAACTGTGACCAAGAGAGCAGACAGCCACACCCCCGAATGCCCAAAGAGAAAAGGATACCTACAAAAAGGCCAAAAGCGGCCAAGATAGGTAATGTAACTTCCAGAGTTGAATACACATATCAAACCCTCAGAGCAAGCTTCTATCACCATGCGTGACACCACATGACCCTCGGCTAGACAGCCAGAGCAAAGGAGGAGAGCTACAGCACTAGGTAAGTCCACTTGAAGGGGCCTACAGCTTATTATCCTCAAAAGCCCCGAAACTAACTTTCTGCTAAAAGAGCTCCACATATAACTCCTCTTTGGCGCTTACCCCATCTCCTCTCACCTCACATCCAACTAAGGGACTCCACAAGGCTGCTGGGCAGCATCAGTCTAAGGCTACGAGGGCCATCCTCTTCAGCTCAAGTCCCCGGAACCTGGTAGCCATGCAAGGCAAAGAAACACACCCAGAAAAAAAAGAGCTAACATAGCGAATCATGCTGAGGTTTAAGTGGTGTAAAGGAGAGATGCAATGTAAATAACAATACATAAAAGTTCAGCATGAGCATGAATAGAAACATAACTATATGTCACACATAATGCATAAAACTGACAAAACATAGTAATAAGGGTTCACAACCAACGCGCAACTCTGCATTAATTCATAAAGGGGGAGAACACAGAGCTGCGAAACAGTGTCGTGAAGCACCAAGGAACATGAACCCTGCAAAGTCCCAGCTGGTCTGATGCTCAGGGTGGATCACATGACAGAAATAGCAATGCACTCAGAGCGCAAAACATGGGCAACATAACACAGGGGCCCCCAAAAATGCAAATCCCTGAGTCAAAGGGAAGAGAGGGGCAAAGACAAAAAGGAAGTGGGAAAGTCATATCGGAGGACAGAGCAAAGGAGTGGATAGAGCAGGGCAGCCAGGGCTCCAGATATACCCATATATTACATAAGAGGAGCCCCCAGAGCACCGGGATACCTCAGACCCAAGGGAAAAGGAAGCCAGGACAAAAAGAAAAAGAAAAAGAGAGGAGGAGGAAAAATCACAAAGAAGGGAGTCCTTATGGGAAATAGACCCTCAGGAGACCCCCCAGACCACAGGAGTACCACCCATGGGAGCAAGGTCTCTGGTGCAAGAGGCAGCTCACTATGTTGGCCCGGGGAGGGCACACCAGGAGACAAGAGGGTCCACATAATGACTAGAATAAAGAGCAAGAGTGGAATAATAAATGGTGCACAGGGAGAACCCAGAGAATGAGGTGAGCCAAGAAAGAACAGCTTGGCCCCACTAATGAAGTAGCTACTAAAAAACAAGTAATAACAAAAAAAATATATGGGCAATAAGCAGTTACAGTCACTGAGCTCAAGCTAGTCCGGGAAGATAGGAAGGCAGTCCCCTTCAGGAAGCCCAGCTGAACCAGGAGGTATGTTCCAAAAAACAGTCCGCTCTGAAAACAGCTGAATCTCGAGGAACAGGTTAGCCAGAACCAAGTAGTCTCTCTGATGCACTAGCACTTGTAGACCCTCCAGTCGAGAGTAATGGAGTAAGCCACTAGGAGAGTCAATGAGTAGAGGACCAGATCCCAACAGAGGGTTAAAGATCTGTGTAGATCTTGGAGATCAGGCAGGATCCTCCCACTCCGGGATCGAGAAATCGTTGTATAGGGCTTGGACTTCAGGCGACATTTCCATTCCCAAGTGGTGAAGAAAAGCTTTGCATTCCGAGGAGTCCCTCAGTGTAGTGTGAACTCCATTTCTTGAGACCACCAGCTGGAAAGGAAAACCCCAGAGGTAGGGAATGTCTTGGTCTCGGAGGAAAGTAGTGAGGGGGTGCAAGATGCGTCTCTTCCGAAGCGTTGTAGGTGCAAAGTCCGCAAAGAAATGTGGGGTGATGCCATCCAGAGAAATGTCCCATCTTCTGACTAGTTTTATCACCGCTTCTTTGGTGGAATAGTATGTATAGCGTACCACTATATCCCGCAGGGGATCTGTTGGAGCAGGTTTAGGCCTTAAAGCTCTATGCGCCCAGTCTAAGGACAAAGTCGAGACTGATAGGTCTGGCAAAAGAGTCCCAAAGTACTAAAGGAGCAATTCAGGTAAGTCAGTGATCGATTCCAGGATGCCACAGATCCTCAGGTTAGATCTCCATGAGCGGTTGTCTAAGTCCTCGATGGCATCATGAAGCCAGCAATTCTTGACTTGCAGATGGTGCACTTCCTCAGAGAGGGCCAAATGCAACTGCGCCATGTCAGTCAAACGGGTTTCCAGGGCCTCTGTATGGCCCAAAATCTGCTGAATCTCTGTTTTTAGGAGTGTGACGCTAGATTGGAGCTCCTCCGAGAGGTCCTGTTTAACAGTCAGAAACAGATCGTTTAAGGAGTCCATTTCTTGCTTGGTACACAAGGGTGATGATTTGGAGCAGGCTCTCAAGCTAGTATGCACCGAAGAGCCTGGGTCACGTTTCTGGAAAAAAAACAGCTGGTTGGATGGATTTCTGGGATATTTTGGCCATCACTGCTAGCTCAGACTGGCCTGTGTCCAGAAATAAACAAAAAAAAGCGGGCGAGTAGCTAAACGTACCTATTTTGGGAGACCTGAGCACAGGAGCTTCAGCAAGTTGCATCCACACTCTCCAAGACGCAGGCCATGCCCCCCATGCACATTATTTTAACCATTAATTTTTTACTCTAGTAGTCTCCTGCATTTTCAATGGCTAACATAGAACCATATTTTACCCATCTGTCTGGGAAAGTGAAGCACAGTAGGGAATGGTAGCTTATTTTAGGTAATTGTATAATATTGCTAGTTACAGAGATGAGAGTAGCAACAGTTTGCGTAAAAGACTGGGCTTTAAAGGGTTAGTAATGTTTCAAATCAACTGCAGTTACGATCTCTCCTTATACTGTGTACTATTGCTCTGTTACCTTCCTAATATTGACATCACAATATTTTATTAGAAATTATATTTATTGACCCCTCATGTCCCTTTTCATGTGGGTAAGACACGTCCCCTCATATGTGAAGTCTGGTAGCTTGATCGTAACATGGGAGGACAGGTTTTTACTTATACTGAATGAAGATTATGCCTCGTCGTGAACATCTTTCAGTTTCAAGGCAATGAATGTGACCTAATTTTAAAGGGTGGGCGGGTTGGCAATTCATGATATAATTTCAAAGGAAATATAGTGTTGTCAGCATTAGGAAGGTAACAGAGCAATAGTGCATAGTATAAGGCGGGATCGTAGCTTCACTTGATTGAAACATTACTAACCCTTTAACAAACGTATATTTTATTTTTGTTGCATGTTGGTTGCACTTTAAGAATAATAAACTAAAACATGTTCATATCTGCTAGCATGTCTTGCAGGTAAAAGACTTATTTACATACACAAACAGTCCTGGAGCACAGTACACAAAATAAAACGCTCAGAAGTACTATTCCTGAGCACAACAGGGATTGTGTAATTAGTAACTGTCATGACACCATGTCAGATACTTATGAATAAAACCCTTTACATTGCAGTATGTATATCTAGACCAGGAGTAACAAAACCTGGTCCTCAAGAGCTACCAACAATGCACAGGCAGATCAATTAAAACGACTGAGCCACTAATCAGTCCACCTGTGCTCCATCTGGGATAGCCTGAAAATATGTACTGTTGGTAGCTCTTGAGGACCATGGATGGTTAACCCTGATAGACGTTGATGTGTTGCATTTTCCTCCAATAAAAGATGAAATATTCAAATAATTCAAGCCTTTATATACCATAAAAGCCCCTAAAAACCAAAGGAATGATCAAATTATGCTCAGCATACAGAACTCAAAGACCAGAGACAAACAGAATATTACAGGAACACAAGGTTTTAACTCAGCATGGCTACCCATGAATTGGGATTTTATTTCTAACCTAATATAACCTTACAAAGGTTATAATTATATAATTTACATATTAAATGACATCCAGTTTGATTCAACTAATAACTAGTCTTATAAATAATTTACAAGAATAAGTAAAAAGTAGGACTAATAAGCCATAATTTACCTTGTACAGGAGATCTTTCAGTAGAGACAAAGTCAGTGGGTTCTTGATTCCTGGACAAAGTGAGATGGACAGTTTGGCCAGTGTTGCGCAATGCCCCAACCACATCTTGATTTGAAAATCCTTGGATGTTAACACCATCAACCTTTAAATAAAGATTATTTTCAGCTGAAGCATTTAAAAGGAAAATTAATTGAAAAAAAAAGAAAACAGTCCACTCTGTTTACCTTCTTGTAAAAACGGGCAAAATATAACACAGCAAGCTAGATTACACCACAGTGGTTCTCAAAGTATTTGTGCTCACCAGTGGGCCCAAAGCCATGTTCTGTTGGCCAAACTAACACCTAACATATTACATGCACAAACCGTACAATGTGATTTTAACACATACTATATAAATTGTGCATCAATAATACATTTACATCATATTACAATTTACACATTCCAGAATTCACATAGTATTTAAAACTACCCCAAAACAGTTATTAAAATCTGCATACTGGCCCCCTTTCCAACGCCTTATGCACTGGTAGCCCTATAACCACAAATACTGCCCCCCCCAGCATTGTCCATCTGCACTGGTAGCCATAGAACCACACACTAACCTCCATCTTTGTCCCACAGTAGGCAAAGAGCCACACACACTAACCCCAGCCTTGCACACTGTGCTGGTAGCCATAGAACCCCACATAATAACCCCCCAAGCCTTGTGCCACTTTAATGGTAGCCAAAAACCCACACTACCCACATGCTCGTCCCACTGCATCTGTAGCCATAGACCCACAAATACTAACACTTCTGCTAATGTAGTGGTACCCACAAAACTACACTAACCACTCCCTCAGTCTTGTTCTTTGCACTGATAGCCATAGACCCACATATATTGTCCCAAAATCCTTGTGCCAATGCAATGGTAGTCATAGAACCACATATACAGATCCTCCCCACCAGTCTTCTCCCTCTTCAGTAGTAGCCACTGAACCAAACACACGCACACTGTTGTCCCACAGAAGCCATGGAAACACATGCATACCCCCATCCTTGCCCTACAACAGCAATATAAGTGCACTACTAAACCCAGTACAATAGTTGCCATTAGGAATGGGAGAACATTTTCCCCTCAACACAGAAATAGGTGAAAAATGATACTCTCCCATAGCAGGAAATTTCCCACGATAAGTGCAGTTTTCCTGCTTTTTTCACCTAGCTCATTGCATTGAAATCAGTGGGAAGATGGAATTTCTCCCCAACACATGGCAGTTTTCTCTTCTTTTCCTGCATACAAATAAAAGGGTGTCAGTCTCTCATATGATACCATTCTGTGTTTGAGAGAGTAAAAGAGAGCAGCTAATAATAGGGAAATAATGGGGAGTTGAAGCTTAGTTTAGGGAGGGCATTTGTTCTCTGTATTAGGGGAATCTGGGAACACTCCGGGGAGGAGAAGGGAGAAAGGAAGTTGACCTCAAATACCCCAAAATTTGGTGTGACTAACTGGCAAGACATAAGCAGCCATGATCCAAGGTCCTTCCTGATCTGACTGATGTCTCTGTCATGGGGGAGTCTGGAGGTGTAAGAAGGCAGCAAAGGAGGTTGACCCCAAATACCAAACATTCTCTCTGACTGATTTATTTGAAAGACAGCTGCAGTCCAATTTCCTTGCTGATCTTTCTGTTATTATATGTGTTATACATGTCTGGGGGTGTGAGAAGGGAGTAAATGAGGTGGACCCTAAATACCCCAACATTCTGTTTGACAGATTTGAAAGGCACTGGCAGCTGAGGTCCAATTTTGTTTGGAAATCTGGGGAAAGATGTTTGGGATTGTTTTTTGTTTTTTTGGACTGTGTTAAGATTAGGGTTATATTTTTATATATATATATATATATATATATATATATATATATATATATATATATACACAAAAGAGCTAGTCAGAGATGCTCAACTAGGAACGAGCCTGCCCTCAAAGTGATGAGGCTCTATAGGATAAGTATCCTACCCAGGGTGCAATCTCTTTTAGCTCACTAGTGCCTTTCACAGAGAGGAAATATCCTGAAGCACATCATACTGATCCTGCCAAAAGGTAGTCCAGCCACGAAGTACCAGGAAATTCCTCTCTGAACAAGAGAAGCAGCCAACCCCAGACGTACGTTTCGGCCTTGTTGGGCCTCGTCAGTGAGGTGTAGCTGATCTCTCTAGGCACTGTGAGCAAGGGATCCACGTCTGGATTACCCTGTTACCCTTAGGGTGACTAGTCCCAAGGGCAATTTGCATATGCAAAAGAGCTAGTCAGAGATGCTCAACTAGGAACGAGCCTGCCCTCAAAGTGATGAGGCTCTATAGGATAAGTATCCTACCCAGGGTGCAATCTCTTTTAGCTCACTAGTGCCTTTCACAGAGAGGAAATATCCTGAAGCACATCATACTGATCCTGCCAAAAGGTAGCCCAGCCACGAAGTACCAGGAAATTCCTCTCTGAACAAGAGAAGCAGCCAACCCCAGACATACGTTTCGGCCTTGTTGGGCCTCGTCAGTGAGGTGTAGCTGATCTCTCTAGGCACTGTGAGCAAGGGATCCACGTCTGGATTACCCTGTTACCCTTAGGGTGACTAGTCCCAAGGGCAATTTGCATATGCAAAAGAGCTAGTCAGAGATGCTCAACTAGGAACGAGCCTGCCCTCAAAGTGATGAGGCTCTATAGGATAAGTATCCTACCCAGGGTGCAATCTCTTTTAGCTCACTAGTGCCTTTCACAGAGAGGAAATATCCTGAAGCACATCATACTGATCCTGCCAAAAGGTAGTCCAGCCACGAAGTACCAGGAAATTCCTCTCTGAACAAGAGAAGCAGCCAACCCCAGACGTATGTTTCGGCCTTGTTGGGCCTCGTCAGTGAGGTGTAGCTGATCTCTCTAGGCACTGTGAGCAAGGGATCCACGTCTGGATTACCCTGTTACCCTTAGGGTGACTAGTCCCAAGGGCAATTTGCATATGCAAAAGAGCTAGTCAGAGATGCTCAACTAGGAACGAGCCTGCCCTCAAAGTGATGAGGCTCTATAGGATAAGTATCCTACCCAGGGTGCAATCTCTTTTAGCTCACTA